>JAYJMB010059605.1:102281-121439 GCA_036873735.1 Pouteria campechiana | reverse complement strand
CCTATCTCACAGCTCTGAAGATTGCCTGCTCCATGTCGTCTCTCCTTACGGTAACGAGATTGACCTGGATCAAACCCACCTTCATCTGCACCATATATGGTCCAGGCAGGGGTTGCAGCCATGTAGTCCACACTGTTAAATGGTTTTCCACAGGCCACCTGCGTTTCCATAATAACTTTGTATCATAAAGGGAAAGGAAAGATTTAAATGAGCAAGAGGAGGAGACAGTTACCAGGTCATGGAACTTTTCATAATCTATCCAAGTGAACCATTGACCACAGACCTTGAACTTGTCGACTTTTGCTAAAAGGACACAGCAGGAATGGGCATGCTCACATGCAACTTGATACTCCCCATTGCTCTTAAGAGCCAAAGCCTCAGAAAAGGCTTTTACATCAGAGTGCCAGGGGACATTCTCCATTGTCAGTTTCGAAGTGGCAGTCCTGCAAAAATGAAATATATGCAAAAAATGAGGTTAACTATATGACGTTGGTACCGTAGGCTCCAAAAGTTCATGATAAGAACAATCTACTTACGATCCACAATAAGTAACTCCCTTAATTTCAATTAAGTCAGGTTTCCCAATGCCAAGCAAGTCTGAATATGCATCAACATCTTCAGCATTCCATCCTTTAACCAAAGTTAAACGGTAAACAGTCCTCTGCTCTTTCTTGCGGAGAGCCTTCAGAGAATCCTAGTAACGTTTATGCAATACAGAACAGCGATCAGCATCAATGTCAACAAGCTGCACGCTAAGATCAGCTCCAACAACAACAAGAGAACAGCATATTGGATAGATTATGAAGTGCAGAAGCTACTCCTCAACATGATTAGCCAATAACAAATGTTTCTTTCTTTCATAAGTTTAAACAGTGAAGTAAACAGCATCAACATATCGGATAGATATCATATTTTAGTTTTACTCATTTTGTTACAATAACCAGTACAAATCATGAGGGAAATGGTGCAAAAAACAGAAGGCCTCAAACTCTGTGATGATCATCATCATCATATGCTGTTTCCCACCTAAGTGGGCCTTGAACTCCTCAAGAGAGAATAAAACTAACTGGGCCAATTCAACATGATGTGTTGCATGCCAACAACAAAATCATTTCTCATACATGCATTCATAGACAAATATTACTGTGAGCATAAATATGCACGCCTGCATGTGCAGATAGTTCAAAATCTGATCAGTATCCATGAGAAAAGAAAAGAAATGTCCTCAAATGATGGAACCCCAAGAAGAACATGATAATGCTAGATGCACAAGAACTAAAAGCTTAACGTTTTTGTTGAAAAATGGTATAATTGTTAATTCAAATCAACCATAAAGCTAAAAAAGTTCTTGCAAGTTTAATTTCAGTATTCATGGGGAAACAAATGCATTGATGAAGCTAGGTATACTGTCACCAGGAAATAAGAAAAGGAATGCAATGAAGAAACTGAGAACCGCAGCAATCCAGAGTAAATCAGTTCAGGTTGGGAGAGAGAAAAGAGAATGGCCTAAAGGGCCGAGCAGAGGTGGTGGAAAAAACCTCTAGGTCCATGGTTTAAAAGTGGAAAAAGTATATGACAGAGCAAATAGCATAGCAGAATTCATGTAGCTGATCCAATTGGTTGGCATAACACATCGATGATAATAAATTTATAAAAATAAATAAATAAATGCATCAAAGGAGGTAATACATACAATAAAACGTTCCCAAAAGTCCCCAAAGAGTGGCCTATCAATTGCCTTCAAGCTCTCCTTCTTTGCAGCATCTACACTCACATATAGCTGCAATTGAATCCAAGGGTTAATTTATCCTTAGAAAACCTGAAATTTTGAATTTCTGAGATGAACTTCCACAGGCAAAAGATAACTAACCTGGGTGACAGGTTTCAACATTCTGATCCTTTCAGGGAATTGAGCATTAGTAACAAGAAAGGTAGAGATCCTTCTCCGATGCAGCTCGTCAATCAGGGAATTTATCTCTGGATACATAATAGGTTCGCCAACAAGTGACAAGGCACAATGCCTTGGAGAGAGACCTTCTGAAAGCCGCTCCTGTTCTACACCTGCAGGAAACAAGAAGTCCCAAACAAATGACTAGGCAATTACAATAGAATTATCGTCATCATCTGAGCATTACCTGCATTAAACTTTTATGGAATCAGAACCATAGACACAAATCAGCCTTAACACTCTCCTGCATTGCACTTGAAGTTCATAACCTCCAAAATGGCTCACAATGATGGATTGTTCCAGAATGAAAATGAGCAAACACATTAAAAGAACTCAAGAACCCACCTGGAACTCCTTTCATTTGTTTTATCATTTTTGTGTGCTGATCAATTGCAGCATTCACTATCTCCACAGGATCATCCATCTTCCACCGCCAACTCTTTCCTACAGGATTGGTATGATGCCTCCAACAAAACACACATTTATTGGCACATGCCAGACTCGGTGTCGCTTCCATGCACCTGATTAATTAGAAAAATTAGCACATCAGGGACCAGCATGAATTCATTTAAAAAGGGCAGCAGAAAAACTACTATTTTGAATCAAAATTAAAAATCAATGGTTATGGATCATATTACTTTGTAACTTGTCATTGGAAACTTGTAAAATTATCTTTGTTGATTCAAATCAAGAAATCATGTAACAAGTAGGCCATCAAATCATTTAGAATCATTTTTCTGCCAAACAGTAATACTTCCTTTTACACCCAATTACACTCCAAATAACAATTCACAACAAAACAAGCAAGGTAAAAGCTTAGATCAGGTAACCCAAACAGAATCCCTGCCCACTGCCCAGTCCCTTGCTTTACCTCTATACAGAGTCCTTAAATAATGTAATTCTAGAGGAAATATGATATCAGCAATACAATCCTTGTATATGATCTGGTCTGTTTTGGAAGTAAAAAATCGAAAAGGTTTTAATTATCATTACTTGTCACTATTGTCCTCTCTTTCTCCAACATTTCATTTAGAACTATCAATTCAACCCATTACATCACACAGTGAATATCTCATCTAATCAGTCGCAATCATTTTTTCCGGCAACACATAAGACTATCTTTTACATCCCATTACAGTCTCTATTTCTCCTATGCAGGAATCCCCCAAGTTAGCACCAAATGATTGATATAAGTAGAGTGATAAAGTATAAAAGCAATGCAGACATTTATTGCAGAGATCACATCAACATATGGCAATAAGCTTCTATCTCATTCAATATGGACCTCGAAAAAACAAAGATGTTTGGCACATGATTTGTATGAAATCATATTACTATAATTGTTGACCAAAAAAATAAAATATTAAGCCATTTTCAGCCAGACCTTGCCAATGCGATAAATTGGTCTGGTCTGAATCCCCTTACACCAACGCCCATAGCAGTTCTCATATTCTTGACAATAAAAAAGTGTCCTTCAATTATTCTAACATAAAATGCCTGAAAAGCCTAGGCAGTAATCATTCAGAAGAATAGGTATCAGGATACAGTAACAAGATCTCAAATGAAACTTCTTGATATCATTTAGACAAAGCAACAACTGTGCATCTACAATATAAAATCTTCAACAGGTGAGTTGAATCATTCATAGAACAATTGAGACCATCTGTAACTACATCCAATGATGGGTTGTGAACATACTAACACAGGATAAATCACAAAATAAAATAAATGATTCAATGATTAAGGCATAACCAAAAGAAGAAGACTAAGGTAAAAATTACCTATGACTTTCTATGCCATAAAATGAGTGCTTGTAGCAACCCCCACGACCACGGAGCTGCGACTTCGTCCACCTACAGAGCTTAACACCACTATGTGAACCTATAATTTTATATCCCTGCCAAAATCATTTCTGCCCACATTACCTAAAGAACTAATATCGACGAAAAAAAATCAAGTATCAATCATAGAAAAACCAAAGCAATTGTCTTGGAAGTATAACATATAATAAAATAATCAGAAAGAATTGCTAAATTATTAGACAGGTTGATGCAGACAATAAGCCATCATCAGGAAGAAAGATTCTCCATTTAGGCCATTGGCTTGCAAGAAAAATATATCATGCTTAGGAAGTGCAGAAAAACATGACAAATTTACCATGTCTAAAACCTTTAAAAATTAAACTCAGCAGCCCTGTCCTCTTGCCTTTTATGTTCTTTGCAGAAATAATACAAGAACAGCAATTCATTGTGTAACTCACAGATACATTTTGCAACTACCACCCACATGACACAACAGTAAACACCAACAAATTATGTGCCTGTGTCCCTAGTTCAACCATTGTTAAGTGATATCATTAATTATTTATTTTTTTCTTGAAAGATTAGTAATCTTATGAAAGATAAAAACAATGTATGAAAGCTGAGAAAGTATGAGTTGCTTCCTGAAAAATTGTCAATCTTGTAGCAAATAAGTGACAGATGCAATGAACTAGGACTGAATAACTGATTAAGCACGACTCCCATAATTTTCCATTTAAGAGAATCAGAAACCACCTGTCTATTGACAGTTTGGAGAAACAACTTTCAACATGAAAATTGGAGCTCTAAGTTGCATTAGGCTGCAGTTCCAAAAGTGCCCTGCAGAGAAGATGAAATGGCGCCTTTGATTGCTTTATTTTATTATTTTCCTGATTATCCTATTTTGGCTGCGAACACCCCTTTTACAGTACTTGGTAGGATGCTGATAATTTCATAGAGGCCAGCTATATGACATCTCAAAAGTTGCTTTTGCAAACATTTAGGGCCTGTTCTAAGCTGCTTACAACTTTAAAATGAAATGACTTGTTCTTCAAAGCTATTAACTTTATCCAAAGCGTTTGGCTTGCAAGTTTTGCTTTCAAATCAAAGTTACTTTCCCATTTAAAGTACCTTATTTTCCAAAAACAGATTCTACTTGAAGCCATTCCCTGAAATCCTAAAATTTTCCCTATCCAATATCCAATCCAGCATCTTTCTTCCTGCGATCTCCCTCATCTTTGATCTCCCTCCTCTCACCTATTTCACACTCCACAAGTGTGTCCTTACACTAAGAAGTATAAAAGTTGGTAATTCGAAATCTGGGGAAGTTCAATGCATTATTGAATTAAGGTTGAAGGTTGAAAAGCCATGGCTTTGGAAAGTGAGTGGTATCAAAGGCCTTAATCCTAAATAAAAGCACTAAAGGGAGGATTATTTCTGTGACCCCCACTGTAGTCAAGGTATCGACTTTACTACCTATATAAGAAATGATATCCTGAACAGAAAAATGACAAGTATGAGTTGGACCATTAAAATGAAGAAAGCAGAGGAAAAGTGCATAGTGTCTCAATATTTCAATTCCACGGCAGGACCTTGCAAAGGATACAACATTTGAAGTATATGAATGGAAGCAAAAGAATAGAATGGGTGGAATGCACGTTATAAAAAACAATCGAATGCCAGTTTTTTCTTTAAACCAAGGAGATGTATTCATGATAGGTGGGAATGATGGCCGAGCATTTCTGTAGCTGGCCACCAAATTTGTTATAGAATGCAGAGACAATGTTTGCAAATTGTAAGCAGCAGGAGTTAGACACACCTGTTTCTCCAAACTAGCTCGAATAATTGGAGTAACCATCTCTTTCTCGCCGTTTTGCTCTCCATTTGTTGAAGTCACTGGCGTAAATTTACTCAAGCCAAACTGCGATGTTTTTTGAGAAGACTTCCTCGAAGGTCCTTTCCCAGCAATATCTTCCAGATCAACAAGGGCACCTTCTGAGTCATTTATATTGGCATCATCATCTTCTTCTGATCCTCCAAAACTCTCATCTTCACTCACACGTTGGCTCTCCAGCCTGGAGCCAATGAGAAATTCCCCGTTTTCCTCTCCAGAGTATCTTTTCAACACACCCACCAAGCTACTACTCCACTGGTCGAAGACCTCATCAAGATCTCCTCCGTCAACGTCGGCTTGGCAAAGAGGCAGGAACTCCAACGCTCCAAGTGCACGCATCCGACGGGAGAAGTCCTTGGCAGTGGCATTGAATTGGGAACCGTATGAGCGGCTGCCAACGCCGAAGACAGCAAATTTGCAGGAGGATAGCAGAAGAGAGCCAACGCGGAAGTCGGATACGCTATCGGAGAGCCAGCGGGAGAGGAAAAGGGCGTTGGGAGGTGGTCTGCCATCTTCCCAGGTGGAGGCAACGGCTATGATAACGGATTCGAAGGGGAGGTCTTCGGGTTCATAAAGAGAGGGATCGAGCAGTTGGAAGGGTAGATTGTGGGACGATAAGAGGCGAGAGAGGCGAAGGGATAGGGCTTTGGAGGTGCCGGTTTCTGAGAAAAAAAAGATCTTGCCATCCTTATTCCAAAGGCTAAGGCTAGGGTTAGTATTGGGAGGGGAGGAGGGGGAAAGAAGTCTCGGACTCTGTCTATGTGTCTGTGTCTGTTTGCGGCGGAGGCGACGGGATTTCCAGAAGCAGAAGGTGGTGGCGGAGACAAGGGCGACGAGAAAAGCAAGTCGAGTTGCCCCCCGCCAGTTATCCGTCATTTCACGTCTCTCTCTCTCTCTCTCTCTCTCTCTCTCTCTCTCTCTCTCTCTCTCTCTCTCTCTCTCTCTCTCTCTCTCTCTCTCCAAATCATAACCACGGCTTTGCTGCTTCTTGCATCCTTACGTTTTCAAATCTGTCAAGGCTTCGTCGTTCTTCCAAAGCTTGCTAACGAGCAGCAGTTCACTCTCGATCCGCAGGGCTGCTATGGACCGCATCTCTTGCGCATCCACAATTTGATTAAATTTAATCATCAATCGACAATCTGATCCTTTCATCTAAGTAATGGCCTTTAGCGGCTGAGCTCCACCATTGTGGGCCCACCGGCCTTTTGGCTTTGTGCATCAATACGACTCACAATTTAGAGCTCAAGGCATGGATGGCTTAAACTAAATTGGATCTATAAATTGGGTTGGGTTATTTCCTCTCATCTTTCATTACTCATTTCTTAAATTTTCACCACTTCTCAAAGCCTAACCAATTTTTATGCAACGTTTTATACATTTATTTATGAATATTTTTAAACTCTATTGTAGAGTGCATTTGGATGGAAGATCACCCTGGTTACATACTTGAAAATTAGTGTATTTGAATTTGGGTAATATCCATTTAAGAATTCTACTTTTATGCTCCAAATAGCCATTTAAGGATTCTACTTTTATGCTATCTTTTGAAATAAAAATTGTGCAAGATTTTAAAAAAAATTATTGGATTTCATTATGATATGATCAGTAATTAAATTTTTACAACTAATATGTGAATCTAATCTGACCTAACCCAGAGCCTTGGACAAGCCAGAACAGTGAATGAGTGAACAGTCAGATGCAGACAATGATTTTATCTTCTTTTAGTCATCGTGGAAAATTGGTACCCGGTTCCCCACATATACATACTTGTAACATCCAACTTAGGTAGATTAAATGATTCACACGTGCACAGAGAAATAAATGCTTGCATAATTGATGATTGGATACCTAAAAAAAATGACGACAGCCCAATCCAACAAATGATAGGCCCATCTTCAGAAGATCCAATCCAACAGCACGAGCCCAACAGCACGAGCCCAACCATCACGGTTTCAGTATCACCATTGCCGTCCTTCTGTATGAACGGTCCAGATAATCCGCAAGCGCATCTCCTGAAGCAATCGAATTGCGAGTAGAATTAAGGATTTCGAAAATGATTTTAGTGGCGTGAATATCGCAACACAAACCCGACCTTCAGATGCACGAGATTTTGCTCTCGCGACAGAAACGGACGAGATGGGGATTAAAATCGCGGGTCTGCAAGCAAAAGGAGGCCCTACAATCAGCCGCTCATCTGAAATCAATCAATGTAATAGATTTTGCCACGTCACATCCACAAAGCCAAGAGAATATTAGGAAAATTCATTTCATTAACATGATTTTATACGTCAATTAATTGGATATGACAACTAACTACTTTTAACAACTGAATTAATTATGTTTATAATGTTTATGTCCGAATTTTTGGGTCACCTTCATGCGCATCTAATCCACCCTGCATGTCTCTATTCATTCATATGACATACATCTAACCTAATCATTACTATTGAATTTATTTTAATTTACACTAGCAAGTACATCCATCATCCAAAAAAATCTCATCCAAATGGAACACATGTCATGATATTTTACCGGAGTCTATGACATTTTAAAGGATATCTGATGATGAACACATCGCGTGTCTTCAAACTCTTTCGTGTGAAACTCTCTCGGCGTGTTAATGAATTTTATAAAATTTTCAAAAGTGCATATGTCCAAGCACATGTTAATATATCTATCTATCTATCTATCTATCTATATATATATATATATATATATATCTATCTGTGTGTGTGTATATTTGTGTGTTGAAGAATTTCATGAATTTTACTTCTTGAGAATATGCATTAGGGGTGTAACTTGGGCGAGTTGAACCCAGCCCATCAAACCCAATCGGAGCAATGTTGAAACTCACCTTTTTCCAACAACCTGATTTAAAACTATTTGAATTAGGTTTAGGTCAACCTGAACACAATTTAAAACTATTTGAACTAGATTTAGGGTCAACCAGAACCCAATTTCAACATAAATATTTTATATAAAAATATAAAAGTAGAATTTATTAATATTTTATATAAAAACATAAAAGTAGATTTTAGAAATAATATGCATGAGTTCTAATAAATTCTGTTGCATATGATAAATAATATAAAATACAAAAATAATATAGTTCTAATTTGGTTCGTAAGTCAGGACATTCGACTAGAGCTACAATATTCTTTTATTATCCAACATTTATCTTACGTGCCTGCAACTAAGCCCAAGACCACTTAACCAATAGAAATTTCAAAGTAAAGAGGAAATGTTGTTATAAAATTACATAAATATTGAATTCTTCAATGCCCTACATATCATGGTCTGTCCAAAATAAAAATATTTGAAAGATTTTAGTGGGGTCTACTTTGTTAATTACAACTATTTAATCATAAGTCTATGTAACCTATTTTATTTATAAAATATATAAAATACAAAAATAAGTAAAATTAGTTTGAAACATGAATGGGTAATTTCAAGGATTGAATGGTATGTCGTTTTTTCATTTAGTTTGAAACATAAATAAGTAATTTAAACAATGATATTTTAATGAATCAGACCGTCATTAAATTTTTGTCAACCTGAATTCCAATCGAAAACTTAACCTAAGCCCAATTTTCAAAAATAGGGTTAGAGTTGAAGATTTACAGAGGATTAAGATTATGATTTAAGTTTTACAAATAGGGATAGAATTAAGGTTGAAGGGAACTCGACTTTCATAAGCCCGATTTACGCCCCTAATAGGTATACAAGTTTTCAAGCAAAATAATTTTTTATATTACAAATATATATTAATTATATTACAGCTGGCTTGAATTTAATTAAAATAATTTTGTACACAAAGTGAACAGGTTTAATAGAATGACCATCATGCGACTGGTTGTGTTGAATCTTTTAAATTTTTGGTGCACTAATCTATTGGTATTTCTGTTACGGAGGGCTGCGATCTCATCCACCTGAAATGGCCAGCCGCAACCGAATCGACGTACGCCGGCAGCCGCACGAAGCTGATTTATATTTGCGCACGGACGTTTGGGCCGGAACGGAAAGGCCAACACGGCATTGTTTTGCATAAATTACAAAGATGCCACTGAATGATGACAGAATTCATTGAGTAATCTTTAAGCTTTAAAGCACAAATATACATACTATGTAAATGTATGAAATATACATATAACTATGAAAATAAATCAAGTTGTGTTAGCATGTTAGATCTTTTAGTATTTTTTTTATAATTTAAATAAGATAGTTTGGTACCTAATGCTTTGAATCGAACGTATCCTAAAAATAAATACGGGGCAAAAAATTGAGTTAGCCCAAGTTGTACCCCCAATTAAAATTAACTAATTCTATTAATACAAATCAAATATTACATATTGCACACTCATGTAAATATAAAAATTAAAAATACAAAACATCTTTGAAAAATAGACAAAATTTGCTAAAAATATTTCACATATTTGGAAGTGAAAGAAAAGTGATTAGCCAATAAATAGTAAATATTTTTAGAAATCTATATCATCCATGGGGTTTTCTAAAAAGAAAAATATAAGAAAACCATAAATGAAAATATAATATTATAATATTCTTATGCCCTAAGACTTTTGTTCACAAAATTTTTTATCCAAAAAAACTCTTTTATTTGCCAGTAATTTAGGATGAGTTTTTTGTACAAAGGATTTTTTAACATTTGTATTTTATAACTAAAATCATTTTGAAGATGCAATTATCATAGATTTCTTATTATAAAAAATCAGGAAGAAAATATGTATACAAACCCTCCTTTAATAAATGTTTCAGGGACGTGGCACTTGTTATTTGGATGCATCAAGAAGTTTTTATCCCGTGCAAAGGATCTCAACTTTGTGTGGTAGTAAGGTTCGGTGGTGTTCTTGTAATTACTTGTGAAGACGATGACTAACGGTTTGCGCTCAAGCATTTAAGGCTCGTCGAGCACGGACGACTATTATTTTACCTTCTGGCGGCGAGCTTGAATCCGCTCCTCTGAAAATATTATCCCCATCTTCTAATATAATAATTTTACTTATTTTATTCACTTTATCACATCAATCGTTGTCTCTTTTCAGGCTCTTTTCCCGTTCCCAAACATTCCCCAATTTGTATAAAGTATTGAAATATTTACATTGAGTCATTTAATCCTCCTAATTTGGTTCAGATCAGTTAAGTTATTGATGCTTAGATTATAGTTAGTTGTGTAAATCCACTTAATTAGAAATCCTGGAGAATAATTTAGGCCATTGAGACCCCCCTAATGCTGTTAGATTAATGATTTTTTAAAATCTCTAAATCCATTGTTTGAGCCGTCTAGTTTCTTTGAATACATAAATCTACGTTATTAAAGATCTTTAGAAATAACTTAGATGTATATATCCACAGCCAAAAATTCAAGTATTTTTAAAATTATCTAATGTTGTAAGAATAATCTAGGAAAATAAGCATTTTGTAAGCAGAAAATCTCTCTAACCGATGGTGCGTGCCTAAGGCACATATGCAAAAATGAGCTAAGCTCCTTTCATATGCTCCTTCAAACCTAACTTATTATAATTATTATTGAACCGATTCTTTTGAACAAATAAGCCATAAATTTAGAAATGTAACAATTCAAACGGACATTAAAAGGAGTAAATTTCCATCTAAGCGGGGCCAATCTGCCTAACAATGTTTTTGGAAACTATGCGCCTGCGTAACAGGGTATATAGCCTCTGCCAAACTCCCTACATTACAATACACTTCACATTTGATCCAAAGAAGTAATATTCACTGCACCCTATTTGCTTTCTCTTCAATTTTGATATTTACTTTTCTATCACAATTCTTATTTTTTCATTTATTTATTCTTATATATTCTCACATTTTCAATTATTATCCTTATGGTGCTAATCATTTATCTACTTTTTCAAATATACATCCAATTGCATTTTATTCATCATGTTAATTTATCTTTTCAGTAACGTGATTCCCATTACACTGCATACCTAAATACATAACCCTTTACAACCAACTAAATAAACCCTTAAGGTAGCGTGTTTGGTTACAGATAAAACAGCATGTAAATTCAATCCAAAAGTAAATAATATATTGATACGCTGCATGGCATGTCTTCAGTTTGCATGCAAAGCACTAGTGATTTTTTCTGGATGCGTTTCGGCCTAGTACTCTCAGCGTAAGCCCCAAAAGTTGTTTAAAAACTATATATTTATTATTTTGGAGCCAATACATAAGTTGACGCCCAAGTCAATGATCACATTTTAAGTGACCCAACTTCCAACCACAGCAATTGAGAAAACAATGACCATGCTAGGAAACAGAAATCAGCCATATAATTCTGTTTTCAAAAAACGGTTGCCTTGACAGTACCATTAAACATTGGCACAGACAGCTACAGGGGGTCAAAAGTTCGGATGCTGCGTGCCTTTTGCGCCAAAATCATGACACTGATGCCGTCCTCTTGATGAAGAAACTGAAATTAAGATATTTTGAAGCGTAGGTTGGTGCTTCACAGACCAAGAATATCAAATTCATGGGGCATGAAATCTTCACTAGTTCTATAGTATTTGTCAGGGGAATACAAGCTTAAGTTGGTCACTTGGCTAGTGTAGAGACATGCAAACCTCTCCACCTACACATGCGAATGCTAGCATCAGTATTCAACTTAGCGGCCCTACATTCTACACTACATGAAATGCATTGTGGCAACTCAGTCAAATTGTATGACAAATTTTACAACCAACATAAGGCGGGTTAGACCTGATGTGCAAAACGAGAGTTTTGATAGCCAGTCTTCATGAGCTGTCCCCAGACCTTGTGAAACTGAAACAGATCACGGATGAAATGAAAGTTGCATCAATTTAAAACAATGAGAAGCTGAAGATGTAGTTAGTCAGAATTCAGGAAAATGTTCCAACGATAAATATGCCCAGTAAACAACAAAATTTTCCCTTCAGCACAAGACCAAGAGCACTTTTTTGTGAGTATTGATTAATTTACTGCATAGCAAACAAATTGGCTGTCAAAAAAATAATAACCTTACCCAGACCTATAATCCTATTTTTCTTAAATAGATCAATTTTCCCTACTGCTCATCCATCAATATTCACAAGACCATTTTTTTGTGAATATTGATTCATTTACTGAATAGCAAACACATATTGGCCTTCGAAAAAATAATAACCTTACCTACACCTAAAATCCTATTATTCTTAAATAGATCAATTTTTGCTACTGCTCATCCATCAATATTCACGATTTGCTTTACACGTGTATGGTAATGCCGTAGTTCTCCTCTAGATTGGACTGCATTCATCTAGACAACCTAACCCACCATGGAGACCATGTTATCCAGGGCCAGAACAACAAATTTTCGCATGAATAACATGGCATTAAATAAGGAAAACACAGAACATAGGCAGTCATATTAGTGACGATCACCACTAGGGCAGAAGACTTCACTGGCTAAGCAAACTTAAGAGGCCGAACTGCCATCTGCCATCTTCATAATGAACGTCTAGAGAAACATTTGAAAACAGGGGAATTTAAGCACTTTTATGTTCAGGAGAATCAAACAGTCCCTATCACTGCAGTAATGAAGTAACCTTTTGATGAGATTCCCGCTGAGCTTGCTGGTGCTGATAACGAACTTGATCCCTTTGGGACTAAAGTTCAGAAAAGCAATTCAAAGAAAATCAATAATCAATTGAATGGAGATGAATTACAAAAAATCCATTAATAAGAAATTCTGGTACAAGAAATACAAATGAAGCAAAATATATGATCAATCATGCTGCAGCAGAATTGAAAAAGAATCTGGTAACAAGAAATTCAAGAGGATGTTAAAAGTGGCAATATAGCACACAAGCACAATTAATTATACTAGTTAACAATGTCAGATCTCATTGTATCAGCACATCTTTTCAATCATACGTCATTGAGTAAATATATGGGTAAGTGACAAGTTATTCACTGTAATAAGATCTTGAAGCCCCATAAATGTCAATATATATATATGTATATAGGGTTCTGATTTTGTGAGACCGATCTCACAAAATCAGCTGTGAGACCGGTCCCAAAATCATTTTTTTTATTTTATTTTTGTTTTTTTTACAGACTTGAAAATCAATAGATTATGAACCTATAACCAATTTTTACGATTTTTGGAGTTTTAGAAATAATTTTTTATTTTTGAATTTCAGGGGCATTTTTGGAATTTTAAAATCTCAAAAATGCCCCTGAACTTCAAAAATAAAAAAAAAAATATTTCTAAAACTACAAACATTGTAAAACTCATTTTATAGGTTAAACCAACTGTGATTTAAAAGTTTGTAAAATATATATATATATATATATATATATATATCTGTGTGTGTGTGTAAAGCAATTACAAAGATTTGACAATGAATAGCATGGCCGTGGGTTCCCTAAGCTCTAGGATTCTAAACTCAGATAAGATCCTCAGAATTTCAGTTTTATTGAAGAAGACAATGACTTCTGGGTCGTGAGCCCTACCAAATAGCACCATTCATGCAAGTTCCCCGTGGTGCCATAAATCTCTCTCTATATGTTTTGATTCACAACATAGAACATGTTGCTGACCCAGGTTCATCCTTGGAAGATAATGCAAAGATAATGGAAACATGAAAATTCCAGAAGAAAAAATATCAATAATCTATTATTATTAACAATTGGATAGGACTTATCCACATGATGTGGAATCTAGAAAATCTCAAACTGTTACTCAGTGGCTGTTTGAATGTGATTAAATCTGATTTCATTTGAGGAAAAGGAAATAAATTTCCATGGCTCAAACAACTTAGCCCATGCATACTGCGAATAAATGCAGAATTTGATTTACTCTTCCTCAGTTATAACATTTTTTTCAAAGTAATTTGCTTTCCTACCTATATTCCTGGGGAAAAGAAAATTGATGGAGTGTCAGGCCATTAATGCTTTTTCTTTCAGGTCAAAGAGTTTCCATTTCTAAAAGGCAACAAGAATCAGAAAAATGTATATTCCAAGTTAATATCCGTTGGAAGCAGTTATGTTGAGTCATAAGACTAAGCAAGTTACCAGGTATTGTGGCATTCACACTCCAATCAGTGTTCAACTTATCTTCGATATCCTTGACATATCTTCCCAGTATAAATTTTGGCAAGGTGGCTATACAATATTAAGAAATAAAGTGATATATTCTAAAATATATTTAAGTAATAGTTGAATTTTTTTGATTCATTTACAACTTGAGATTTTAAATATTTTAAATGAGTTTTAAAGTTAGGTTTGACTATCAAGCATTCCTATGATTTTTAAATTTTTTTTATTTCAACGAATGTTAAAGTCAATTGAAATTTTTATAAACTATATTCATCTTAAGTAATCTTTCAAATATTTCTTTAAAGGATATGTGATATCTACTTGTTTTTGTTCATGTTTAGAATGTCTTTCTAACTCTCAACAAAACTTAAGTCTACTATAGTTTAATATTTCTCCAGTTTCTCCTCAGTGGTATTATTAGGTGATATCAGAAATGATAATTAATTAGTATACTACTGTACACCATGTACATGCCACGTCAGCCTCTCAGTGAAATTTCACCCATTAAATTAACCTAGTGATTTGCAGAAGTGTAGGATAAAAGGAGTTGCAATTTAATCAGGTAAATTCTCAAGCCTCCATTTCATATCAGCAATTTATCTCTCTGAATCTTTTCTTTTTTCGAATCTCTATCACAAGGGAGCAATATATCCCTCTATAGTAATAAGGAAAACACAGTTCCAATGCAAGTAACGTGTGCAAGTTGTGGCGGGACGGATACAGGGATTGGAGATTTGCAATATATGGAACCTAATGTTTACTATGCCTTCCTAAACAATCACAAGTCCTAGATAGATAATGATCATTGATAAAATTCACTCTCATCCTTTCTCTTTAATTTTCCTTTTCTTTCTCTCCCTTTTTTTTTTCTTTTTTTTAATAAATCTTTGGAAAGTAAGAATTTATTAACTTTCACAAGGCAAAAGCAAAAAGATACAAGAAGACAAAGGCAAAAAGACAAAACAATGCACAGACCTTGAACAAAAAAGCAACAACTCTCATGATTACATGAAATAACAATCAAAACAACAAACATTGAGATTGTTGAAAGGAAGTGATCCTAGTTGCCATTGACCAAAAGATGGAAAACTGATGGGTTGAACATTTGTGTTGAATTGGTAAAGATGGCTTGGCTTCTTGATAATAGGCAATACTGAACAAAATGGTGTGCCCCATCTTCTTCCAAAAAAATTATATTGTTGGTCCCTTACTCAACCGCAGGGGGGGGGGGGGAGGGAGGGATTGAGCTTTCAAAGACTTTGCCCAAATTTTAAATAATTTGTGCTTACAGATAATGAAAGAATCAAAACAACACAAGAGGCAGATTGTTTTATAGTAGTTCAGTCTAACAAGGTACCTACTCCACTTCTTTAAGTCAGTTTTCCTTATTGCACTTAGGTTCCACTTAACACTTATCAAACAATCACACATTGGTTTTTCATAGCTCACCAACAAACTCTTACAATCTTGGAAAATCTTTTACTTGCTGAATTCAACACATAGATATCGTAACCCCCTTGCTTGCAAAAATGAAAATAGTAAATGAACTTGTACAGATAATGTGCCTCTACTTAGGCAAGTGTGTACAAAATTTAAATAAAAAAATAATAAATGATACAGCAATGAGATCAGAGTATTCAAACTCTTTAAAGTTTGATGAAGATGTTGCTTTGAATGCTTTATCAAAGTTCAAAGCAATGGGAGTTGAACCTTCAATGAATGCTTTGTAAATGCCCTTTTTTAATTTGCTCAACCAACTTCTTTCAGAGATTTAAATCTCTATTTACATGCTTTTAAAGATGACTTAGCCATTGAAGCATTTCTAAAAACTTTTTGACCGTTTAGGCCTCTAAACTCTACTTGGTAGATGAAATACGTTTCAGCAAGGCTTTTCAAGCCTCTGAAGATCAAGTTCCAAACCTGACAACTTTAATTACCACTAATGGCTAGCTTTTAAGACTTCTTAAGCTCAACTCTTTTCTCTGAAAGAACCTCTGAAAGTTTCCACATTCTGAACTAAGTTCTAGATGATCTTTCAGACCTCTGAAACTTGGATTTCTTCCTCTAAACTTGGCCTCTGAAATTTTTAGACTTATTCTACACTTCAAAAATGATCTTCAGACCTCTAATCTTTCCTCTGAAGTTTTTAGACTTTGTTTTTTACTTCATTAAACCTTCGAACCGTCCTCTAAAGTCTTCAGAGTCTTCTGAAATGACTTCTAAACCTTTTCAATGTACTTTCAAGGTGTTCTTCATGCTTCAGAAACTTCCTATGAAGTTCAGATTTTGTATTTTTTGAGCATTTACTTGTTTTTCTTCCTCTAAAAACTTATAATGTGATTTGTTTAGACTTCTTATAATTTTTTTTTATCCCAAATCGCTCATCTTATTTCCTTAGTGCGTTCATCTGCTTTATCAGTTTGTTTTTGCAATACTTTGGAAAATAGCTTGTTAGTAGTCAAATTTCTTACTTACTTGTTTGTTCATCATCAAAATCAAGCCAGTTAAGGGGTTAGACTTAACATATACCCTATTAGTGTCATAGTAATTTGAAGTCCAAGAAGAAGGGTACCATTTTTTGAAGGATAAGGTGATGGCTACTTGCATACCATGATAACTTCCAACGACATCTTTACATGGTTGAGAATTTGAAATTTTGAAAAAAAAGTTGCCAAAGCAAAGGAACGAATTGAGCCATACGAAACTAGCTTTTCAACCATGTCAAGGGTCCCATCACATTAGTACAATCAACAATTTATGAGCAGAAAGGTCTTTTTATTTTCTTTCTTTCCTTTTCTTTCTTTCACTCTCATTTTTTTCCAATAATCAGCTTCTGCTCTTGCTGATTTATACAGCCAACTATGCATGAAATGACAAGGTGTGAGTGATGTATGACGAGATTGAGGCATGATTTTGTTATCAGTTATATTAGTTTTGTCTTCACAAAAAGATTGCCATGATCATGAACAAATCTAGGTGCTTAAAAAATGAATGAATGCAGAGTATGCTCATTAAGAAAAGTCCTGGGCCTAGGCACCCACTTTTAGGCCCATTTTAACACTCTGTGTGTTTCATACTAGGAAATGCAAAGGATCTAAAAATTAAAATATGAATAATATTAGCAGGATAAGGGATAATGTTAGTCATAAGGTAAATAAAGACAATAGATAGAGGGTGGTGATGATGATGATGACGACAGTGGCATAAGCATATGTCCATCATATTTACCTCTATCATTTTAGCTGGCTAAATATGAAGTTTAGCTAGAACTATTGGTAGGCAGTAGGCCAAGTTCAAGTTAGCTGCAAGAACTCCTACAATAAACTGAAGCTTGTCTCTATCTGAACTTGAAACAATTGATGAAGTGTCTTAAACAATTGCAAACTTAGCAACATTAAAGATAACAATAAAATACAAATTTTTCATTAGCTATTCTACCTTTAGTACCATTTATCCATTAAATCAAATATTCCAATGTAAATACGCATTTACATGCATTAGAATATTATTTCTAAAATTTCATTTGGATGGGTCTGCTGGGATCAGGTGTAGGCAGAGTAATCACCAAATCTGACCAATTGTTTAGACTTGAGAAAATAGTAATACCCACACCTGTTACTACATCATAACAGCCAATTGCAGCTCCCATTAGCACCCTTAGGTTTTGGGATAAATGCTCCCGGCAAAGATCAGTACAAATGGACCATTGCCTCCCACATGGTTAAAAAAGCAACACAGCAAATGCTGTTTCACAAAAGACGAACAGTCCTTTTGGGTTTTGGGTTATTGGATCATCATTATAACAGCTAGACAAACCTATAAATCTATAATAATTAATTTGAACTACATGATTCAAATATATCCTTGATAAGGCTTCTGCATTGACACGCAATTAGTGAATAGATCAAACACCTAACTAAAAGGTTACACTACTAGCTGATGCTCATAACCTCACCTCCAACTGAGTTAGTTCAGAAGATAGCTTGTGCTTTTCATCAATATCTGTTTTGTTAAATCTGAATCATAAAAGAACATTGTTAAGCACAAGAATTGTGAGAAAAAAGAACAAAGCGAACATAGCAAGACAATGTCAGGATATAGGAAGAAAAGCTAATAATCAGGCACATGAAATGGAATTGATGATCATCACTATAAGAAAGAAACAGGTTATCGGGGAAGATGGGTAAGAATTTAACTAGATTTAATAGGGCACATGAAGATGGAAAAACGAAACATGGGCTAATTTTGAACCATCAAAACACAATTTTATGAAACTGAATTTGTAAGAGAAGATTGGTCACAGCATTATTATTGCATAAGTTACAAACTGACCAGCCAAACCATATGAAAGAAAATTTGTATGTTTGTGTGCACCGCAGTACAAAACACATCTCATTGTTAGTATGGTTTAACAGCAGCTGGATATGCTACTGGAA
>JAYJMB010059605.1:64839-102181 GCA_036873735.1 Pouteria campechiana | reverse complement strand
TATGTTTGTGTGCACCGCAGTACAAAACACATCTCATTGTTAGTATGGTTTAACAGCAGCTGGATATGCTACTGGAACTACCAGGCAAGCCAGATAAACTAGTACATCTCTGTCTTGCTCATGAGGATCTGGTCCTAGATCTGGCACCATGTCTGGTTCTTTCAGCAAAGACTAGAGGGCTTATAAAACAAAAAACAAGAATCAGGCCACTGTGGCAACATCACTCAAAGGCTTGTTTGCTAATAAGGAAAGGGGGGAGGCCCCTTTACTCCTTTTCCCATCATTTTTAATTGATGTGATATTTATATTCACCTATCTCAATAACTTTACTTTTTTCTTATTATTACTATATTTCCAATCAGCACCCTCTATCTTTTTATACCAAATGCTTCATCTATTTTATCTTTATTCAATTTATTTCTAATCATTACCCTCTACCTCATCAAATCAATTTATCCCTTTTTGACACATTTTTCATTTTCCATTTGTTTCTCCTTTTCCTCGTTGCCAAATAGAACCAAAATCTGAAGGTGATAAGGCATTGACCATTGACAAAGTAATGAACATTAATATTCAGCAAGAACCATCACCACTGAAAAATCTAATCTCAAGTTTATATTCAAGAAGAAGATAACATGAACTGTTAGCTTTCATCTAGCATTCTGTAAAATATTCTAGTGTAAGAATGTTGAAGGTTTTCTAATAAATAAACAATCAAGTGCAAAAAGCAACCATAAACTTAAGGGTCATATTTCCAGATATCCCCTGCATTGTTAGCATTACTCCAAAAATACCCCTTTAATATGCATATTTGCATGCATGCGAACCTTTATTATACATGTACAAAAATGCCCTTGGATTACTTTGGATAGAGTAAAGTAAAATCTATTTGCAAAATGAAAAATTACCCCAGTAAAAAATAAAATAAATAAAAAAGGATAATTTGGAAATCTCAGGAGATGGGATAAAGAAAAAGCCAAAAAAATTGAGAGAAAAAGGAAAAAAATCTAAGAGATGAATAAAAGGGAGCAATTTCAGATTTTTTTTATATGAAAATTATGAGGTCTTTGGGAGAAAGACATGGGTCTTTTGGCAGTTTTAGCAATTATAGATTTAATTAACCACACCAGTGTTTAAGATAAATATTAGCAGCAAGGAAACATATGCTGAAGATCCTATAACATGAAGGGCATAAATGTAAATAGCTATATTAAAAGAGCATGTATGCCACACACAGAAAGGACACAGGCATATATGTTAAAAACTCAAGTTTAAAGGCCCCAATTGCATTTGTCCACATTAACCTTACTTGAGAGACCACTTAAGATGATGGATTTTGTCTTCAATAAGATCACGCTGTTTCCGCAACAAGCGAAGTTCCTGCACATAAAGGCCTCATGGAATCAGTTATAAAATGAATGGCAAACCAAACAGGGTTTGAACCAGAATATTCGCTATGTCCTTTCCAACTCAATTATATAGCATTGTTGTCACTCTGGTGTTATCTTATGAATGGCATTGACTCATCCTTTCACAAATAACAATGGTTTAAAATTATTCAGAGCATGCAACCTTTTACTTCCATAAAAATTTTAACTCCCATTCATGACTAAGAGATGGACAATATTACAGTAATCTCAAGGAACAAATGATCTTAGATATGATAGCCAGCACCAGTTGATGATGAGGACCTTGCAAGGCTATTTAAGATTGTCAAGCACGTCCCCAATCCTCCTATCACTTTCAATGTCAACATCAACGTCAATATTAAAACCTTATTCCAACTAAATAGGGTCAGTTACAAGAATCATGCTATGCCAATCTAGCAATCACAGACCATTCTCTACATTTTACCCATGTGTGCTCAAGTTTACATACATAAAAGTTTGCAAAAGTGGGTTAAGGGAACAAACTCTGGTAAAATAAGGGTAAAAAAAAAAGGGGCGCACCCAGTGCATGAGGCTCCCACTAATGTAGGGTCCAGGAGGGCAAGATGTACAACAAAACAACAAACATGTTTAGGGAAAAAGCTATAGGGAGAATATGCTTGCAAGAGACTGGAAGAGTCCCAGCCAGAAATCTTGTGTTTTATTCACAGTATTACATAACCTAAACCCACCACACAAGGACCAAAAGAAAATGAGGGAGGTCTAAGAAAGTAGTCTTTCTCACCTAAACCACTTGAAACACCACCATTATTTATGTCCACATTCACAAACCATTTGAGAGCTCATCCTCTCACTACAATCTGATCTTATTGCCTATTCAAAGGATTGCAAACCTAACTACATGTTTTAATTAACAATACTCCAGTCGGACAGCCAATTTGATAAAACAGCACTGATTAAAATTCTATTCACATTAACAGCACTGCTGTGTTGAAGAAGCAACCTTATGATTAATTAGTATGAATTATGAACAATAGACGGCAAGACGATACTAGCACTAATCCCATCAGCAAGGCCAGTAGTGTTCTAATTGCATTGAAAAAAGAAAAAGACAAAAACAAAATAAGAATAAGAACAATTACGTCGCATGAATTGAAGAACATGTTTGAGCTAACTTCTTAAAAGAATGCCAAAAAGAAAAAGAAAAGAAAAGAAAACAGATACAGGTTCCTTTGGTTATTCATTCTCACATAAATCAACAATCAATTAGAAAGAATTCTTTAAAAGACTTGAAAGTTGTGTATCACCTTTCGTATATCCCTCGACTCCCAAAGCAGTTCTATCTCCCTTTCAAGCTCTGGAACAACAAGCATTGTCCTCCAACCTGTTCCAAAGACCATGTAGAAGCAACAACAAACTCACCTGATATCTAATGGTACAAATTGATAAAAAGTATAATTTTGCACAAGATACAGAAGGAAAAGTCAGTTGAATGGTTTTTTAACACTAAGGCTCCATTTGGGAATGGAGAAAAGTGGGGGAAAGTTTTCCACTCCTTTCCATCCTTTTTAACATGATTTGGCATCTTAACTATCTAATAACCCCATCATTATTATCTATGTTTCAATAATGCAAAAGCTTACCTATTTTATCTTTATTCATTATATTTCTTATCATTAGCCCTATTGCATCACATTATTCCCTCTCTTTTCCTTCACTTTTTTCCACCTCTTTTTCCAATTCCCAAACTAAAGAAAATCATATGCATGCTGTACAAATTGTGATGATGAAAACAATCACCACATTGTTGAGTCTAGGTGTGCAGTTTTGCTGCCAACAAAACTTATCCATGACTTGAAATTAAGTCAGTGAAGTTTTGAGAAAATTTTAAGTGACAGAGGATACGAGTTGGGCTACAGAGGTCTATTGGGGCTACTAGAACAACATTCTCAAACTTCTAACCGACAAAGGAGAGTTACAGAGGAGAGCCCAAGGCTACAGAGGTTTATAACACTCACTACCTTGTTGGGCATTTCGAAGTCAAATCAACAGAGGAGAGCTTTTATCCATAGAAGAGACATAAAAAGGTTTGTAAAGACCTCTGGAACGATTGCATTCTAAAGAGGCATGGATAGAGGAGACCAACAGAGTTCTTTAGAGTCATGATCATCTATAGAGCTTTTCGACAAAGGAGAAGTTACGTCTACAAAGGTTTGTAGCCGTAACAGTCGAAAATTGACGTGACGTTTCAACGACTGGATTTCAAACAGTCATCTTCCAAATGAAAGCCATTACAAAACTTATAAATAAAAGTTCCATTGAAAAAAAATAGATTCTTGAGAGTTCTAAGTGCTATAAACAAATAAATCACAAGAAACCTAATCAAGTCTCCTAGTAAATTCACTCTGAGGCGCTCTGACATTCAACGAGTTTAAAGCTATATCAAATTCATCTCAAGAGAAGTTTGTGGCACTATAAATTTATTGTTTATATTTTATATTTAAGCTTAATCTATGTGCACTTTAGCCTAAATAGATACATTTCGTTGTACACTTTATCCTTGTTTAAGTTCTTGCTAGTAAAGAAGAGTTGCCCTTGTAGTAGCAGTTTGTTAGAAGGAGTTTCCTGGTGAGCTTGTGAAACCAGGTGTGAGTGTAAGAGTTCTGGGTAAGCTCAGAGAAACCAAGTGGTATATGAGTTATTGGTGATTTTAGAAAACCAAGGGATGTGTGATTTCACACGTAGTTAGTGGAACTCGTTGGGAATAATTTAGAGAGCAAAGTAGGTTCCAAGAGAGCCTGAATTACTATAATCCTTGTGTGTGTGTGTGCTTCTACTGTTATTCTTTTCTTTTTTCTCAACTAGATCAAAATCATGTGTCTATTTGTAACAACTGTAAAGCTTCCAAAATAACATCACTATTAATTTTTTCCCCTTCCAAGTCTTCCCACATAACCATCTCAACATTTTTATTTCAATCACTTTCACCCATCACCAATGTGTTCTTTTTTTAACTGATCAACATGTGGTAATAAGGTGTTGTCTTGCATAGAATCACCATTCAAAGTTTATCCTCGCCAATTAGGGCCAATAACTGGATCATTACTCTCCATTGTAAGTTATATCATTGGTTATACCAACTAGTCTCAAATCCTTTTCTACTATATTGATCTATGTCCTTTTTCAGTTTGTCCTCGCCACTTCAAAGCCTTCAACTTGAACACAGTCAATCCTAACTAGTTCATCTTTTTGTAAGTGTTGCATATGTCCAAATTGTCAAGCTCATCATTATCTTATTATGTAAATTTGTGCTACTTCTAGTTCAATCAAAAGCATTCACTCCTAAATTGTCCTCCCACTCTCTTGTTGCTCATCTATCTCAAAATCATTTTTTTAACAATGCTCCTCTAATGAATAGACAAACACACTATTTCATGGTTGTCAAACACTCCGTTGTATAAAGTAAGCTTATTAGCAAATTTCCAACAAAGCTTATCTTTGGGGTGTGTTTGTTTTGAGGTAAAAGATAGGTAAAAGCCTCCTGTACAATAAAAGGGGAATAAAAGTCCATTTTTATCTCACCTCTATTGTGATATGATGTTTTAGATGCTCATAACTAACCTAGTTTTTCTACATTGTTGCCAATCTTTTTCTTGATAAAAAAACTACTTATTTCATTTTCATTTACATTACTGTTAATATCATCTCTATACTACTAACATTATCACCTTCCCTTTTACATCCACTTTACTTTTCCCCCTCTTTAATATCTCTTTTACCTCAAACCCAATAAATGTGTAATGTAATCAGCATCCAACAATCATATAGACAAATCACGACCTCATCTAGTGATTTTCGATCTCTTGTAAACCTAGACCCACACATGTGCACCTGCACATACCTACCACCTAGTTGTGTACACATGCACAAACCTTTGGGACTGTACCCTAACCTAATGGAGCCGTCAGCGTAAAATGCTAGTTCTGAGTCTTCTGATCAATGCAGGTCTTTGTTCTACATGTCCAAACTAAGCATGTCTACTTCCCTTATCTTATTGGTGTGACTCTAAAGTTTCCTTCAGAAATACACAAAATATGCCAAGGAAGAAGTTTCCTTCAGATTCTATATTTCCCTAATTACTCTCTCAAGTGGCTCCTAGCATTGACTATGCATTTGAGAAGGAATTTCTTCCAAATGGTTTATTAAGAAACAACAATGTATGGATGAGTGTATTTCATTTCCAACAAACACCAACCAATAAATGCACATCGTCAAATATGACCCAGAGGAACATTCCATATACTATTTAAAATAAATTCAAATAGGTACAATAGAGATTGATATAGAGTGAATAGTGTAATAGAGGATGTAATTTGTAAAATGGCAAATTAGCAAAATGAACATAGTGTAACGGAGGATAAAAATAATATAATATAATGTTTATGAAAAAGATATGATAATGATTGGTTTGAATACACTTTTCTTGAGGAATATATAACAATAATGACTCAAACAATATGAATGTATAAAGATATTGAAAAGTAAAGGTACTGTCATAATGATAAAAAACAAAGAAATGTGGTGTATAATGTTAACTTGTTTATAATGAGACAAAGGGACGAGATATGTAATAGGTGTAACAGGGCACGTATCTTATTAAGATTGAGATAAAGGAAAAGGATGTGTACTAGAGGGTGTAGTAGGGTGTTTAGTAGGACTACATACCTTACCACACGTATCTAACTGCACCCTTAATGCTTGGGACAAGCCCATTACTTAAAAGATTAAGCTTAATGCATTATAGTGGTCCCGTGATTTATTTATTTATTTTGCATTGATTTAAGCATTAACCAAGTATCATAGCAGCACCATATCAATGCTTGATTCACTCCAAGGGTGACCTTTGGAAAGGCAACCTAGCAAAAGGCAAAGTCACAACATAAGGTACTTAGGGCGAACAAGCGAGAGTCATCGGTTGTTAAAATGACTACCTTGCCAAAGAACATGCCCCCACAATGTTCATCAATGACAGCAAAATGCAAAGTACAGTGGTTATTATGATCCCTTAACAAGCTACACACATACAATGAATGGTTGAGTATGAGCATGACATCACAAAGATTGGAATAATTCCAAAGGTTAGGAATTGTCAAATTAAAGAATTTGGTACACAATAACAAGAGGATCATAATCATCATCCCCATCGTCGCATCTTGTTTCATTTATTGTGTTTATTGAAATCGTTTAATTTTTTAATTACTTGATCATCGATTTTATGAATTAAACTGATTGTTTGAGACATGGTTATGGTAGACACCTTATGCTAAACCATGTAAAAGCTCTTTTGAATGAATGAATAGATGGTTATAGTAGACACTTTATGCTAAACTAATCTATTTGGTTCATTATAGTTCTTCTGATCTTAATGGATTTTCAACCTCAATTACACTACATGTCATAGGTGATTGGATGAGTGAAAATACTTGATTTAAACCAGCACGCCTAACAATAATAATCATATAATGGATAGAACGAACCCAAGATAATGAATTAAATCCAACATCCTAATGACATAGGATATCAGCGAGTGGTGAAATCGGATCCCTAAACTATTGCAACCTGTAAAATCTCCTTTCCATTACTCACTGCTTTTGTTATCTTATTTAATCTTATAAGTGATTTACTTAGTATCCACTTCATCTTTTGGATTTAGGATTGTCTTAGTTTCAGTAACTAGATTTAATTGAATTAGTTTGATGAATTTTTTGTGGAATCGACCCTTATGTGTGCATGCTATAATGTAGACTCGTGCACTTGCGAGAAATTAGAATTTGACTATCAATAAGCAAATGGAAGACATTTATTCAAGCGTAAAATGCCATCCAAGATAGCCACTACCATTTAAACAATAACACAAGTAAATCTAAAACATTGTTTAAATGCGAATTCCTCCTTTTCCATGTCCATTCAAAGTTATCTTGGGGTTAATCATCCACATAAGGGAACAATGTCAAATCAAACAACATAAAGCCCCCATTGAATTGGTAGCAGATGTCAGAAAGAGAACTAGATTAGAAAAAGGAGAAATATTACCCAATACTTTCTTGCTGCGCAAAATATCTCCATAAATGTGATCTCCAACATAGAGAACCTATAAAAGGTAAGTAGTCGAATATTAGCTTTACCAAGGAAAGATGTGCAGGAGATCTTATTGCAAACAAAATTCATGTACGAGCAAATACTTTCACAAGATTTTCAAATGGACAAAAACTAGTTAAAAGCAGTAAAGAGTGTTCACATTGCAAGATGGAGAGCAATCCCAGATGACCTTTTGATGAAGATCGTGATGCCTCATGCCCAATTCACACATATTTTAAGCACAATCTCAAAAATTAAGGTTTAATTATTTTATTTCGAGGATTTAAAATAATATGGATTATTGTTTTGGTGTTTTATTTAATATTTCATTTGTTATACAGTTTATAGGTTTTACTTTTGACTCTACAAGTAGGTTAACTTGAATTAGAGTTGCTATGTATATAGAGATTATGATAGCCTCTATCTTGCTATCCAATTCCTTCTCTCTAAATTCATTCTTATTTCTCTTTTTTCTTCCCTTCTCACCCCTTGAGAGGATCCTTCCTATTTCTTTCCCTTTCTTCCTTTTTGTCTTGCATCAATTTGGTAGTAGAATGTGATCAGGCTTTGCACTTAATTTTGGGGTTTATTTGTTGTTGAGTATTATAGGGTCGTTTTATTTTAGATTTTGGAAGTTTAATTATTTTAGAGATGTTTTATTTAGAATTTTATATATTTATTTGTTCATTTGATATTTGGTATAAGCATCAAGTATGGATGGTTTAGATTGTTCTTTTGTTCTATATTTATACGAAAATTGTTTAGACTAGGGGTGTAAATTGGTTTAGGTTCAACCCGCACCTGACAAACCTAACCCGAAAATGGCTCGATTTGGGTTGCTAATGTTCAAAATCGGGTGGTTTAACCCGGCCCGATTTCAAAACAAGTTGGTGCGGGTTGGGGGGTCAGGCCACCTGAGATAACTTTACCCGATTTCTACATGTGTATTGAAAAAAAAAAAAACTAAAATACCCTACTACCCTAATCACTAAGAGCCCATCCCACACAGCTGCTGCACAATAGCCCCTTTCCCTTCTCCATCTTCTCCGACGAAGCAACAAACCCACCTGCCACACGCAGGTAGACTCGTCAACTACACAGCAACCCGCATTCCATTGCCCCTTTCGCTTCTCCATCTTCTCCAGTGAAACAACAAACCCACCTGCCATTCAAGCAGGCAGAGCCATCCCTTCTACATCTTCTTCAACGAAGTAAAAACCCACTCATTCTACCATTCACACATTTACTACCATCAGTCGCACAGCAACCTGCACTCTATAACTCCTTTCCCGTCTCCATCTTCTCCAGTGAAATAGTAAACCCACCCATTATGCCATTCACGCACCCGCACAATAGCGAACTACTACAAGTTGTTGATGACCAACTTCAACGCTCAACGATTCACTATCAAAATCACCCCCAATTTCGACTGGACTCATGCATGGGAAAAGCTCATTTATCAACACACAACTGACCTGAGTTTGTTAGAGTTCATTTAGAGTTGGGTTGGGGTTTTATAAATAGTGTTAAGGCTGAGTTAGAATTTTACAAATAGAGTTAGGATTGAGTTTAACCCAACCCAATTCACACCTGTAATTTAGACATCATCTTTCAGATGCTTCATGCTTTCACTCTTATATCTTGCTAAATAAATTTTAGAAATTGCCAAACAAGGAGAAGGATTAATAATTGAAATAGGAATCAAGCAACAAAGTCAATTTTAAGGGGCAAATTGGTTAGATGGAAAGGATTGGAAAGGAAAAGAAATTATATCAACCATAAAGGGAATACAATTAAAATAGAAAAGAGGGTAATGATTAAAAATATAGATCAAGATAATAAAATGTGGGGTTGGAAAGGAAAGGAAATTATTTCAACCAAAAGAGAAGAAAATTAAAATAAAAAAGGGTAATGATTGAAAATATAGATCACGATGATAAAGTGTGGGGTTGTTATAGTAGTAATATATCAAATCAACCCTTGGAAAATAAAATTTTCTTTTGAAATCATTTCCTTTTGAAATGGAATCATCTAATCAACTTTTTCTATAATCTTTTGAAACTAATAGAGAGCCATAACAGAACATGCATGTTTCTTCTTTCATTTAATCCAAGAACATAGTCGATGCATTCTAAGAAGCATTCTTGTCAAGAAAGTTAAGTACAAAGATGATTTCTTGTGTAATGAAGTTGAAGGCATGGAAAAATATGTCATACAGGGCCTTATAAAAGCATGCCACTAAAAATAGTCGTTCTAGGGTTACCACATTATAATTACAACAGAAAAAACACTGTGTGTACATGAACAATCAATATGTTTCCAGACATTTAAGGAATATAGATATTTCTGTAAGGTAGATATATTTGTAGCTTCAGCAGCAAAAGAAGCAAATATGTTTCTCTCCTGTCAAAATAATATTCCTCAAACTCACATAGGATTTCAAAAGTAAAACTAGGTGCCTTGAGGATGCATGATTTGCATGGCTCAATATAGATGGAACAACTGAGTATTAGAGTTGAACGTGCTGAGGGATTCAATGCACAATGTAGCATAATTCACAGCTATGAAATTGCCAGTCCCACGTGCATGGACATTAAACTTTGTCAGAAAATCAATATGGCACCTGCGAACTTGCTTCAATGGAAAGCAGTTTGTGCAGGTGACCAACACTCCCACCCTAAGACAAGTTCAACAATAAGAACATTAACCATGTAGTAGACCAAAATAAATAAACAACTTGAGAAACCAATTTAACATTTAAATGTAGTCCTATATAACATGAGCAAATACAATACCTGGAAAACTCTGCAGGCCTTTTTTGTCCCCTTAGATGGCAGTCTGGGTGATGCATTTCCAATCTTTTGGCAGAGCAAAAAGGAAAAAAATGTACAGCAATAGAATGAGAGAAATAAAGAGCAAATACAACACAAATATAGATTTTGATGACAGAGCCAGAGGCACATGTTTGTTTCTACTAGCCTGAGGGAGGACCGTGCCGTTATCAGTATTGAGTAGCATCCCAGTTTCAGGTTCAACTTCAAATAGGTTAGCACGATTTTCTTCATGGAAAAAACTTGGTTTTGAGCTGAAAAAGTGAACAGAAGAATAAGCTCTTGTTTGTGCTGTTAAACAGCCTGTTTATTCCCCAACAAGTTTGAGAGATGCATAGGGATCTTTTAAAGAATTTATTCCTTTAAAAAATCCTAATCTTCAAATACAATGCATCTTTATGCATGAAGCACATATATTGTGGTCTAGCTCAGTTTTCATTTTACCAGTAGTTGAACCAGTTCAACATGAACTAGTCAGTTGACCAGTTCAACCTCCATCTCAGTTCTGGCAATTCTAATGCCATACCATGGCCATTTCTCCAGCCTAGAGAGCAGTGGAAGAATGATGTCTAGAGGTTGCCAATTTGAACATTTTACATATTCTTACCCTTTAGAAACAAGTGAACATGCAGCAAGATGAGACAATCCAAAAACTTCCTCATTTACATATTTGAACAACTTGTCCCAATATATCAAGATCAGTCCAAAAAGTTAAACTTAATTGACAGACTTGTTATGTTAGGAAAGGTAAAAGGGAGAAAGAGGTCAAATACATAGGGTTTATAGGCCACGAATACACAAAAGAGCAGATCTAAGGAATCACAATTTTGGAAAGCAATGACCACAGACCAAACATGTTAAAAAGTATTTTTCAAAAAAAAGGACAAACCTGCCCGTTATGACAACATCAAAGTTCTCAAGCCAGTCATAGTTGCAAGGAGAACTGCCAACCATATTTTTGGTGCGACAGAGGAAATTCATAACAACGTTTGTGTAGTCCCACAAGCTGCCACATCAACGTATAATTCTCTTATTTATACATCAATTGCCATGAAAAGAGTGGAGCATTGTAGACAAGTGTGAACTCAAAGTCAGTTCTAATGAATGATGCAGTCAAAAAAAAATAATGGACAAAAAAAAAAAGAAGTTACCGCTAATAAACTAAGTTACAAGGTTCAAAGATGATAAAAGGCATTTCATATTAAATTCCCAGAGAAAATGAATAATGTCTTCCAACTTGCACCAGATTTCAGAAGAAGTTTTGTCACGCAGATAATCATGAAACAGAAACTCGCACATGATATACATTTTTCAAGGCTAGAGGAGGCATGGATCACAAAAGAGCAGGATGGCCCAGGACTCATGCAGTTGACCAATTGGAACAGGACACAGTAAAGAGAATGATGATTGCAAAGATTATAGTGGGAATCATGGTGGTGCTGGTGGTGATGATGAGGATGACAATTTAATCCTTGAGATTTGAGAACTTAATCAATTTTACTCAGAATATCACGGGAATTTAATAAACCATGCATGTCAGCAATATGATTATCTAATGTAACTTATAAGGCATGTTTATGTGACTGACAAATGTTGAGGATAAAAGAAAAAATCTACCTATTTGTCACCAAAAATGTCGCCCTACCGGAATCCCGAAGCATCTTAAGCATGGACACAATTGAATGATCCTCATTTATATACCTAATAAGGAACAATAATCCAAATCACCGGGTATATAAAGAAGAACAAATGGTCAAAAGTTTCAAATGACCAAAACAAATCTTTAAACTGAGCAACGATTGGGATTCTAGGACATGGCAATTACTTCATCTACAGTTCAACAACTAAATATGTGTTCTATTCATTAAAGGTTAAAAAAAAAAATCCAAATCCTTACTTTCTAGGATCCTTTGCAACCATTTGCTTCAAAGTTCCATCACGGTGGCACAAGTCAACTGCAGCTCGAACATCTCTGTAAATATGACTATAGCTACAAGATGGGAATTTTAATATATTAACCAATGACTAAAAAACTAACAAGATTAAAAAATCAAATGTAATTAAAAAAAAAACTCGAACACAGTGCTTTTAGAAACTGCAGTCAATTTGGTTGAACTGACAAATGTTATATTACAATGAGCATTGCTTTATCAGATTCTTAATGGTGGGGCAAACAGTGACATTCTTTTTGTTAACAATATTTACAGTATACATTTTTCTAAAACAACATTCATAGTTATATAAAGCCATTTGAAGTTGTTGGTTCATATTATTTTAACATATTCATATGCACAAACAATCTATGTCCAAACTATCCTTCTATCTGAACAGTAAATAATAGGAAAATATTGCAGATATTTTGACGACATTTCCTCTAATTTTGCTTTGAAATTATCCAGACTTCTGGAATTGTCATGATCATCATGGAAAAACTGAAATTGTACTTTCAATGCACTTTCTATGCTATTTTTGTTTTTCAAACAAAAGTAGGGCCTTACAATACAAAATTTTTGCATGCGTATATCTGCGAGTAATTAGAAGAAGGGAAAGGCCCTACAATTCCATGATTCTCCAGACAAGAAATGGGCAGATGTATGTAAATGATATTACTAGTAGTCATTGGTGAAATGAACATACTCAGCACCATCAGGAACTTTCTCTGGATAATTATCCTTGAAGTCAACAAGCTGTGCAAATAGGTAGGCTTCAGCAAGAGAAAAAAGAGTGTCAATAAGAGCATAGTCAGGCTCGTCAAATGAATCACGTATCAATGTGTTTCCATAAGTGGAAATTTTATCTTCTTTAGACATCTCCCTGAAGCCATGGTAAGCTACTTTCACATATTTGTGCCGATCCATCTGTGAAATGAACATGAACATGCTCTGACTTTAACCTCATGTAGAATCACATTATAAGTTATAAAATCTTGTGAAATCAATAAAGAAAATGAAAATCCAACAAGTGTTAGGCAATGTATTTGAGTCAATAAGAAGAAGGGAAATGGATTACACAGATCAATTATTGTTGTATTAAGAATGAAGTACAAATGCAAGATTGGTAGGCAGCTCCTACCTTAGGGTGTTTGGATACACTATGTAAATGCTGAGCGTAAACGCCTCCCATTTTTCTTCGATATGACATTTAATTACCTCTAACAATCCTGCTTTTTCATTTTTAACTATATTTTCAAACATAACCCATCCTTACATTTGAAAATCCTATCTATTTTGTCTTTATTCATTTTATGGCTAACATTAACTCCTATTTTGCCAACATCATCATGTATTCTTTTGCACCTTTCTTTTACATTCCCTATCTTTTATCACTATCTAAGATTCTAAACACACCCTTAGGTGACAATTTTCACCATAAATCCTACAGTTACAGCATTCTATGACAAAAAAGAATGGCTGAACAGGATTCATGTAGCTGATTCCAGTTGGGATAATGTGATAAAAAGCCTCTTTTATTGACTCTATAAAATATTGATATCTGGGGTGGCATGGGAGATAAGCCACATTTTGAAACCCTTCTAAAGGGGCCTGATTATTGGAGCATTCACACAATATAAGGTAATAAGACAATGCACAGAGACTTCCAATGAGAAGGAGCTTTCACAAAATATAAGGCAATAATAAGTGATCATATATTCTTAATGTCCAGTAGAGATAATCAAGCCAAACCTTTAAGATGTTGCCTCTCTTCTTGTCAAGCACTAGACCCCTAACCATGTATTTCCAATCAAATGACCATTCCAGTAACTGCATAATAGTAAGGATGTGACAAATCAACATTATCAAATTATTGCTCCAGGATATGCTAAATAATCCAGTAAATCAGTTAGTCTGATTTTGAATACACAGTATTAGTAAAAGAAAAGGAAAGAAAGTTCCAAGTATGATATATATTGCAGGAGGTCATGTCAATGTATAAGTAGGATATACAACACAAGACACGTTAGCAACAGTGAGAAACATTGCAAATGATGTTTCATAAAACATCAGTGTAAAAAACTGAGCTTGATTTGAATATGAAGCTTTGTTTGATATCAGACACAAGTCTAAGGAACAAAGTTCAAAACCTATGGAAGCTTACATGCATACCATAATACAAGGACAATGAAGAAGCTAAGCAAGCTATTGCTAGGTAGTTTTGGCAGCCCTTCAAGATATATAATGAAGTCAACATGAGTATGACTTTTAGTAGGTACTATATAGGGTTAAGGTACAATATGTAACAGGAAAATAACAATGAAATAACAAGCACTTCCACCCTTGAATGGATAGCTGTATCAGCCAGAATCCGCCAGATATGACAGTATGACAGACTTTTTGCAGCAATGAACACAGGATGCAGAACTGGCAGCTAACCCTTAATCAACACTGTATTATCATTAGAATGCAAGAAGAAACAAAACAAATCAGCCATTCACAGAAAAATATTTATTGTTGAATTACACCCAGATCCATAGACTTTTCACATCACTGCAAACAATTTCTTGGACAGATAAGACATCTGGTCTTCAATACTGCAGCCCTTCCCTGTGGATGGGAATTTCCAGGTGTCGGCAAAATGCAAATGCATAAATTTACGAGGAAAAATTCACTGAGATAATCAGATTACATGGCAGATTCTAAGTTGCTTCTTTCTTCCATATGGTTAAGGGAGGACAGAAACTGCAACCTTGAGTTTCAGAAGACCATTGAATGAAGAGCTTATTCAGAGATTAATTCTACAAGAAATGTTTACAAGATGAGCAAAACTTGACCAGAAACAAAAAAATTATCCATTAATAACTGTCTACAACTATGAATGTAGCCTTTTTACACAAAGGAAGGACCATGGACAGCATACAGTTGCAACAGAGGATAATGAGTACAAACCTCAGGAGGGTATCCCAATTTATAGACCAGCTTTCTTACAGTGCCGTTGTACGCTAAGGATTCAAATGTTTCAGGCCTGTATTGTGCCAGGGTGTAATCCATATCAAAACCAACAGCAACAATATTCTTCATATTTAAAGACCTATTGCAGAATATCTGTTTCCCTATATAAATTTCACGGCCACATTTGGAAGATGACCAGACACACTGATCTAGACCACAAGGGTTATGAATAGGCAGCCGCGACTGTGATGTCCTTCCATCCATCCCTAGTCCATCCATTCTATAGCAAGAATACAATTGCCTAACACCTGAAAAGAAAATCATTGTCAGCGTACGACTAAAACAAGCATCTGCAATTCAATTGATGAACTCAACATCATTTTAGAATAAACTCAAATCGAATAAAGGACATATCCATAACGATTGCATTTACGCATACTTCTTAAAACATAAAAGTTTGCAGTTATGTTACAAAAAGGCTATGGCTAATATAGATGGCTAGATTGCAAGACTCATGAAATGGATGCCCAAGATTGGTCATATTTTGGGAGAAGAAAGAAAAGATTGTGATTGCTTCTTTTGGCCTGCTCTTGTATACATGTTCTTTTTGCTTTTTTAATCCTCTCCCAAAACATTAATAATAGGGAAATTTTCAGTAAAAAAATGGAAATGCCTAATAATTTGAATCATTACAATGCCTAGCTTACTTACAGTTAGGCTAAAAAGGGAGAGAACTGCTATAGTTTCCACATGTGCATTTGTTATTATATGCAGGGAAGTTAAAACATATATTTTCATTGAAACTAATTATAATTCTGATTTATAAAGAATAATGTATTTAGGTTCTCAACTGGTGTTTTTTGTCTCTCAAACCTTCCTTTTCAGGCAATCCTCATGTAAATAAAGTTATGCCTGTGAAAGGCCGTAAACGAGCCTATCAATGTTAGAACACCTCAAGGTACGAGATGAGCTTTGAAATTTGCATTCATCAACACGGATGAAACTTGAAATTAAAGTCTATTTCACAGACAAGCCAAGCTCAAGACCTAAAAGTCTTGATGCTTGGCTCAGATCAATATGGGCTCATTTAGGAGGCTGGCTTGAGTGTTGAGCTCAATCATTGTTTGTTTGCATCTGTTGCTTATAATCAAAAGTACATAATGATCAAATCAAACGAATTAGGCTTGGCTTGGCTTGAGCTCAATGGCAAATTTAGGCTTTCACAGAAACCTCATGTCAACAAGTCTCAAGTTGAAGTTTGAAATTTATGTTCATAGAACAAGATGAAGCTCGAAATTTAGATCTATTTCTCAAACAAGCCAAGCTTACAACCTAAAAAGCTTGCTGCTCAGCTCAATATGGCCTCATTTTCAAGGTTGGCTTGAGGGTTGAGCTCAAGTCTTCCGTGTTTGCATCTAATGCTTATAATTATAAGTATACAATAATCAAAACAAACAATCTTGGATTGGCCTGGCTTGTGCGCAATGGAAAATTTAGGCTTACAAGGCAAGCTCACCTCAACAAGACTCAAATTTAAGTTTGAAATTTACATTCGTAGACCAAGAGGAATCTTGGAATTCAGGTCTATTTCTCAAACAAGCCAAGATCAAGACATAAAAATCTTGCTGCTCAAGTCAGCTCAAGGTGGGCTCCTTTGCAAAGTTGGCTTGAGATAGAGCTCAACCCTTGTCTGTTTGCATCTGATGCTTATAAGCATATAATAATATTAATGAAGTCAAACAATCTAGGTTTGACTTGGCTTGTGCTGGATGGCAAATTTAGGGTTACTAAGAAAGCTTACCTCAAAAAGACTCAAGTTGAATTTTGAAATTTTCATTCATAGGCCAAGATGAAGCTCAGAATTCAGGTCTATTCCTCAAACAACCCAAGCTCAATATTCAAAAAGCTCAATGTTCAGAGCAGCTAAATATCAGCTCATTTAGAAGGTTGGCTTGTGTTGAGCTCAAGTATCACTTGTTTGCATATGATGCTTGTAATTACAAGCATATAAGACTTAAACAATCTAGGCTCAAAAGTAAGCTGAAAATTGAACAAACTATTAGAGCTAGAGTTAAGGCTTGACAAGCCCAGCTCAAGCCAGCAGTATTAGTTACAGAGAAGCTGAAGTCACTCCTAGCCCTGTTTCCACTTAACTCTATCAGCGATCAGCAAATAAGGTCTTCCACTTGCTTTCAAATAAACCGAAAAGTGAATTGATCTCGTTCCAAAAATCAAGAGTTCCTATATTTAAATATAAGAAGTTTAAAATGGAGCTTTGCTATCTACAGTTGCAACAACTTACCCCAGGATCCAGAACCTAAGAAACTGGGCCCACCACTGAAGGTCGGAACAGTTTCCTCCATACTGAAATAACAGCACATGGAATTTACGGTTCGTTCTACTGGTAAACTGCTAATTACACCTATAGGATGACGCTTAATAAAAATTCAGCCAGGAAGGCAATATGGGATCAAAATCCATCTACAAGTCAATAGCAAATTGGCTGTTATTTAGATGAATTTATCGAATTAAAAGAAAAATGCGAGTCAACTAAAATAAGAAGGAAATCGGGCAGAAGATGCCAAAATCTTTTCTCTTCCTAAGCAGAAAAAGAGAAGGCCAGAATGAAAACAAGAAAAGAGTATCCATCACACAAGTAAACCTGAGAAGCACAGGATTTTTCCACAAGGAATAGGAAGGAAAGAGAAGTTGAATTAATTTGAAGAAGGAGAGAAAGGAGAAGTAAAAGAAAACCTCCTCCTGAGGTGGCAGCTGAACCTATGGGGGTAGCAGTGCTGCGGCTGTTACTGCTAGTGCTTGTGCTAGTGGTGGCGCTGGAGAGAAGGCGATCGTCAACACCACCTTCGGCGCCGGTGCAGGAAGCAGAAGCGGGTGGGGCTGAAAGGAACCTGAAAGAAGAAGAGGATAGTGGCGTTTGAAAGAAAAGAAGAGAGGAGGAGAAGGGGAAGGGCCTCTTTGGAATCAGCATCTCTGGGGATTAAATAGCCATTTGAGGAAAAGATAGGAAGAATTGGGTTCGGTTCCTCCTCTTCAGCAGCAGCAGCAGCCTCCTATTCCATCTCCCACTTCATTCATTTATTCCGGAATGCGGTTCGTTTGAGAGAGGGGGGGCAAGGGCCACTTGCATGGAAATGCTCAGCGAAACCGACGCATACATACATACGTGTGCTGATGGCTTGGCTTGATCGTTGTTTAAAAAAAAAAATCCAATCTGCTTCTTTTTCTTTCTCCTTCATTTCTCAAATGAAAACGACCTATCAATATGTAATCACCTCCCGTTTCGGTGGAAAGAGGAAAGAAAGGAGAGAATTGCATCAGCTTGCCTTTCCCCTTCCGCCGGGACTAGGGTCGCCGGTGACACCACATGTTTCCCGTTAGATCGATTTTCTGTTCATGTCTCTTTTCTTTTCGCTGTTACCATATTTTGAATAATCATTTTTTATCATTATTAATAAATATTTCATATTTTTTTAACAACCACTCGTCTATTTTGTTTTGCTGATTTGCCTTTCTTTTATTTAGTAAATTGCTATTGTTCTCTTTAATCTCTTTCGCAAATGCTTACAGAAAGTCCAACTTGAAACGACAACGTTTTGTTAGTTTTTAACCAATCTTATGGCAGGAATATACTCGCGTCCTTACAAAAATAAGGCAAAACCCAATAAACGAGCATGCTGATGATAATATATTTACTTGGAATGGTCTCCTTTCAGTCTTTAAAAACGCTACGTATAATATAGCTCTATAATTAAGCATTTTTTGCTCAATGCTCCAAAATTTCATATTTTGTTGCATCTTCCATTGAATGCAAAATGATGAAAACATAACAAACGCAGATTATGCTGGATCTTCTATCGTTCACGAACGAAAATCTCTACCATCTTCAAACAAACGGGGAAAAATGAATCTTAAAATCAAAGGACTTAAACAATGAAAATCGAATAAGATGGAGAATGCTCGTTATAAATTTCCATAAAGATATTTTTGTTGAGCCATACATGTATTGTTATGATGATCCACACATGTATTACAAGTGATTTTGATGACAACAAAACTTATACTAGATTTGTATTATGCTAATAATATTGCTAATATTGAAAAACAAGAATTAGAATTATACATGTGCCTAATATATATAATTTATGTTGATCCATGTACATAAATTATTCACTTTTTAATAATAATAATCACATAATGATAAGAATTAGAACATGACCTAAAAATTATATTTAAATTACTTATGTATACCATCAGAATGCTTTTGAAATATGTCAAAAACTTTAATAGTACTTCAGAAACTATTTCTGTATCCTTAGAAGTCCAAATATAATTTCTCAGGCTTGCACTTAAAGTAGTTTCAAAAACTTTGAATCAAATTTTTAATTTATTTAGGATTAGAAAACTTTGAAACAAGTACCCAATACAACTTTTAAATTTCTCAAATTACAACATTTAATCAACTCCTCTGAAGATAAATTAAAACTCCGAAGTCATATCAAAAACTTGTTGAATCATGTTATCCAACTTGATTTTGATGACGAACATTCTTAACTAAGTATATTTTGATGATGAGCAAAAGCATAAGTGAAGCATCAAAGTACTAACATTTTATTTTCAAGAATGTTGCAGAAAGCTTTAAATCATTCAACTTTAAAATAATCTTTATAATGACAAAAGGAGGATATGAAATAAATGGTCTTTCATAATTAAGTATATAAAAATCACGTATACTTAATTTAAGAAAACATAAATTATAAAAGTTTTGAAGACATGCTTTGGAGTTAAAAGAAACAACTTCGGAATCACTTTAACACACTTCAGAAAAGATCGGTTTGCTTCAAAAATATCCCAATGAACTTCAAAGTAAAATAGATATTATTTCGAAATTGACACAGCATGGCTCAGAGATGTTGCAAAAAAGCTTCGGAATTATCTCAATGGAGTTCGGAGATAACTTAATGAACTTCGAAAATGTCTCAACAAGCATCGGACAAGTCACAATGCAACTTCAGAATAGTTGCAGATCATCGGAAAGAATGTAGAGAAACTTCAGAGACAATTAGCAAGTTTCAGACAAGTTTGTAAGTAAAAACGGTAAGCTTTGAAAATATTCAAGCACACTTCAAAAAATATTAAAGCATACTTCGCAGATCTTACTGTGCGCTTTAAAGATAATCAAGATTGCTTCAGATAAATCACAACGCCTTTCAGAAATAATCAAGAAAGCTTCGAAATTACCAAGAATGCTTCAGAAAAAGCACAAAGAAGTTTCGGACAAGTTGCAGCATACTTTGCAGGGAGTTGAAAAGCTTTAGAGAAGTCATGAATATTCCAAAAAAGTTACAAGACACTTCGGAAACAACAAGACAAGCTTCGAAGATAATCAGTTATACTTCGAAGTAAAAAGACATGCTTCGGAGAACTTAAAGCCAAGTTTCGGAAAAGATTCAAACAATATTTGGAGATGTTAACCAAGCTTCAGAGATGTTCAGTCATGCTTTGGAGATGTTTGAATAGGTTTCGGATCACTTTTCCAAAAACATTATAAGTTCAGAAAATCTGAACTTCTATCTGAAAATGAATGTCGAAATTGAGTAGAATTAAAATTACTTTTGAAAATTTGAAGAAAATAATTCAGATAATCCGAAATCAGTCAAGACACATATTGTTCACTCATCTCTTCGGAGCACTTGACACAAAAAGTAAACATTTGGAAAAGTCAATGACAGAAGTAACAGATCGATATCAGAATGCAGCAAAGTCAAACGTCAGACAAAAGATAAGGTAAATAAAAATATTTTCGAACGTTTGAATGTCTGCCAAGATTAACAATGGAAAAGTCTCTCTCAACCTATAAAAGAAGATAGAGAGTAGAAAACAGAACACACAAAATAAACAAAAAAGAGAGAAATCATCTTGAAAATCCTAAAGGCCAAAATCTACCACTTTTATATTCCAAAAGAGCTTTCATTCTTCATCTCCTTCAAGGTCAATCTCTCCACAACATAAAGGAAGAGCTTCAACGACAGAAAGAACTACATCTAAGATCTTCCTCAGCACTTAACAAGAAACACATCAAAAAGTGTAATTTCTTATTTTAGTTATTTTATTTGTAGAAGTTGCTGGTTAGCTTAAAAACTAAGGTTAAAGTTGTTAGTGAGCTTTTGCAAACTAACATTATTCAAGTTGTTGGTGAGCTTATGAAAACCAATGTTGTTCAAGTTGTTAACGAGCTTATGAATACCAACATTATTAGAGTTGTTGATGAGCTTGTTAAAACTAATATAGTGAGTTTCTGGTGAGCTCTGTAAAACCAGTGTATGAGTTCTTGGTTAGTTTAAGAAAACCAAGTGTGATTCCACAGAGTATTAGTAAAACTCGAGTGCAGCAAGTAAGGCTAACTCACAAAAGTGCCAAAAGAGAGCCCCAAACTACTATAAGTTATATGTGTTATCTATGCTTTATCTTTTCATTATACTCTTACTTGTTTTATCCATTATTTTACTTTGATTAGCACGCCAACGTAAAAGAAAGAAAGAAATTTGATTAAACATGGGTCAAAACAAGTAAATTTTATAAAACTCAATTCACTCCCCCTCTTGGGGGACCAATAATTTTTGGTATTAAAAAGAAAATTAAGAGTGCTTTCACTCTCAGAACTAAACGTTTGCTTGATGAAAGCTATTAACAGGGATGAACAGCAATTATTCATTGATTAGACGTTGTTATTCTGTTTCCACACTACTGTTCAGATTTCAAAGGATGCCAATATATGAAATGGTCTGGATCAGAAATAATACTTAGTCCATAATAATCGGATCAAATTCTTTGTGATAGCAGCAGGCAACCACACAAGCACTCTCGAAAGACAGCAGCTTCGGAGCTGGACCTCCCACAGAATCAATCCACTCATTTTCTACGGCCCCACTGAAAGCTCGGATGAATAAAATCACAAAAATGGGTCAAGTCAACTGATCTATAAACAATGCAGTATTAGAATATCAACCATAGATTTGCATAGACATAATTTTGTTTCATATTTTTCATCCAATTTATATATTAAATCTAAAGCCAAATTTGAACCGAATTTTCCAAAATAAGAATGGTAGAATGATCGGATGACTCACATCGCATGCAAACATATGTTAGCATTACTTTGAATTTCTATAGCCACCATTAATAAACAATGATGTCATTCTTTTCCCATGAATTGGTAATAGAAGAAGAAGAGTGGGCTGGGTGTGGGTTCCATTTACAAGGCCCGCGGGGCCACAGGCTGTGATTGCTGTTGTGGTGAAGCACTGCAGGAAAAAATATAAAAAAGAAAAAGGAAAAAAGAAGAAGAAACATGCAGCAGCAAAGGCTTTCTTTAAAAATAAGCAGTCCTGTGCTTGTCCTGAGAACGAGACAGGAAGCGGTAAGAGGGATTCAAGGAGGGTGAAAACATGGCAATTTACATCACACACGAAAAGGATCAATTATAGAAATCAGGGGGAAGAATTGCAGCTCGTTCACTAAAAATCCACCTGCAAAAAATAAAAAAACCACTGGCATCATATATAACCCGCATGATTCCATGTCATCTTGAAAGCCTCTGAAATTACTCCTAGCCATAAGGAAATTGATGCTGCAACTGTTATAAAATTCCATATTTTACTGGCGGAAGTTGAAGAGGCCAGAGAGCAGCTTGACTGGGAACATTGATTGCATGGCTCTCAAATTACTCTTAGCCATAAGGACATTGATGCTGCAACTGTTATAAAATTCCATATTTTCCTGGCGGAAGCTGAAAAGAGGCCACAGAGAAGCTTGACTGGGAACATTCATTGCATGGCTCCAGAGCTCCTGTATTTTTCATCTCGCAGTCTTCAATATTTCCCAAAGAAAAGAAAATAAAATAAAATTTTGTGATATTGGCAAGCAGCAGGCACTCAATTGGGGAGCCTACCACACCTTATTACTAAAAGAATCATAAATGCCTCTAATCCTCATCTGCCCTCTCAACATCTTGATCAATAGCAGGTTCAGGGAAGATCTCCTTGGAAAGCCTCTTGTGGGAAGAAGACACATCACAACCCCCATGTGCACTGCCCTGGGAACCCACAGTTCCAGACTGTTTAAAACTACTACCTTCCCTGTTGGGACCACCAACTGAGACAATGTCAGATGAGCTATGCCGCCAACTACCGAAGATGGCAGCATTCCAGGAGCCCCTTGATGAGGTTGTTCTCAACCTTGCTGAGTTGGAATTTTCTTCCCTGACCACCTTCAGCGGGTTTTCCAATGCTTTGAGGATGTATCTTGTCAGTGGACGTTTGGAAGGCTTTGGGTTCAGGCATGACTTTGCCACCACAGCCATGGCCCAGACCTCTTCCAGCAGATCCTCATCCACAATCAATAATGGGTCCACAATCTTTGTCACCAACTCTCTTTCATAAACATTGATGTGAGGCAGCACATATTCCAGCCATTCATTCGTACTGGCATCATTGGACCCACTGATACCCAGCTTGCCTGTAACCAGCTCAAGTAGCACCTTTCCCAAGCAGTAAACATCATATGCACAAGTTGCCGATGATGAACCTAGCACCATCCAACAGCAGATAAAGAGATAAATCAATTCAACATAATTTGGAAATGTACAAGGTTAAATGGATGCAGTTCCTACTTTAGCCTAAATGTGTATCAGCCCACATGTGAGGCTGCTGTGTTTTCCCACCAGAGAAGCAAACAATATAATCAGCACCAGCACTTACTGCCAAAATTGATCAAGATCAACATCGCTTTCCACCAGGTGTTGGGCTTTGCTTTGCGGTTCAACAGAATTCAGTACAGGACAATGAAAAACCACCAAGAAAGTACACGACCACTTTTCTTTTGTATTCCTTTTTCCTATTCTTCTACATTTTGAATCTAGATTTGAAGCAACTGCTTGCAGGTAAGTAGCTATCAAAAATTTACCAAGCTGCAATAAAATGTGTCTATTTATTGCTGCACTTTGGTGCTAGACCACTGATGCATTGCTAACAGAGAATGCCTTGAATGAGTTTGCACCATAACACTTTCAAGATTCATGGGAAAAAACAATATCAGGAGGCATGGCAAACAAGAAAACATGTTGCATCTAGGCATTGACCAGAATTAAGACTGCGAGGATTGCCACTACCAAAGTTTAACTAATAAAACATCATCATCATCATCTTAGACTTTTTCCTGTACACAGGCAAAATTTTCCAATAGGATGCCGTCCATTGTAACATTTTTCCCCAAGAAAATATCAACAATAAGATCCAAAACAAGGGAAAATGGAAGAGAAAAGAAAATAGTTATTGGAGATAGTTTTTTGGTCATTGAGGAGCAAAAGAAATGGCATAAATAAACCATGGTGGGTGGTGGGATAAAAGAGAAGTATCCACAAGATCTTACCATTACGTGCCTATATGTATTTAAAATGATGGGTGTAGGAACCCAACATTGCAGTAAGAAGTATGTGATGATTTGTCTGTTAGATATATGTTAAATATATACTTAATAGGTTTGCAACTAGCATGAAAGAATTGACTTTACTTCCATATGCACAAAGGAATTCCTTGAAATTGACACAAGACTAAACACTGAATTCTTTCCTCTTCTTTTGAAATAACAGTCCTCTTCATTCCACTTCTTCATTTTAATGCTGTTAATCTTCACGTACGTTTGAGGATATAAGTTTTGCACAATCAAGGGAAGAAATTGTGGCGAGGAGTAAACGAAAATGAAGGAAAGAGAGGAAGGAGGCTGCTCATGCACCAGGGGTGTTTTAAACCTCATTCACCCATAATTTCAGAAATAATTTGGTAAAAGAATCAATTTATTGGCAATAACGAGATTCTATTGAAATTTATGCAAAATTATTTATATTATCTCCTAATCTACCAATAGTATGTTTTAAAGCAGGATAATTTACTTTTGATACCCCAAAATAATAATATCAGAGATAATTACTGCTAAGATATTATCAATTAAAAGAATGTTCATTAGAAGTCCAGTTGTAGCACCAGAACGCCATTACTCAATCAGCCTGTTGGAGCATCTAGTTTAGTGAATTTTTTGGATATTGATATAAAAATTAATAGAGAAATATTGCTTAGTAGGTTTTCTACAAGAAACACTCACCAGAAAGACCATGCTCTGAGGTCCTGCACATCATTCACAGAAGAGAAAATTATATTAGAATAATGAACTGTACCATTACATTAGACTTGTTCTCACATTGTAAATTTTTGTTCAATGCATAGCCAGATGCATCCGAATTGCTAGGTTGGTTAATACATTGCTCTAACAAAATATTAGACAACAAATCATGTGCAATCTGCATGCATCTGCTCTGGAAGGTAATTAACGCAACAGGATATGTTATGACTCCTCAATAAAAATACAAAATTACCCAAAAAAAAAGGAAAATTAGAAGGAATGGCACAAAAGTTGCGGAAGAAGAAAAAGATCCATTTTTACACCACATGACTTGCAGTTCCTGTCATTGTTTAAGCCATGAAATGTCTGAACTTTGCATTGACTGATTTTTGCAGTCAAAAGAGAATACAAAGATGCATTCATGATAACTAGGTTAGATAATAGCCAGTAACTAAAAAATGAAGTTTTGCCACCTCTTAAGATGGGGAACTGAGTAAATAATAGTCATGATATCATAATAACAAATCTTGGAGCCCTTATGGATTAGGAAATTAGTGGGCTTTTACTGAACATCTGAACCTAGGCTGAACATGTTGATGAGTGGCTTGGGTTGTTATTTTTATTACTTTATTTAAGGTTTCTATTGGCACGCAGATGCATTAGGGTTTTCTTCTACGTATCTACTTTCTATAAATAGGGAGGCATGTAGGTTTGAAACACTTTTGATAATTGATTATTGAAAGTCAAGTTTTTGGTATCTCCTCTCCTTAATTCTTCTTCTCTCTTCTTTTTCACAAAATTTTCATTTCTTCTAAATTTTTCTTTTCTTCCCTTGAAAGGATCCTTCCTCTTTCTTCTAAATTCTTTCATCTTAAATCCTTCTCAAACTCTTTCCTCCTTATATTATAATCCCTAATTTCTGCCCTTCATTTTCGCTGCCTCCTCCCAAACTCTTCCCCTTATCCATTTTATAAGAGCCTTCATGTTTTACATCAATTTCATATAGAGCTCTTCATTCTACGTCACTTTGGTATTAGAGCTTTCCTATTCCACATAAATTTGGTATCAAAATCGAAGCCTAAATAATCAGAGTCAAAGCCTGGATCAATTAGAGCAAAAGCCTACATCTCATAACTCATAGAAATTCCCATATCTACAATCCCATTGTCCCCAGTTGAACAAAAATAAAAAATGACCCACATGAAGCCACAACGCAAACTCTTTGCTGCCATTGTTGAGTGCCATCTCAATCTACTGCAAGTCACAGTGCCCACACACAATTGCATAGATTAGTGCATCTAGCTCAGTTGCTGCACTTACCACCAATTGAAGGCATCATCCATGCGGGTCGCCTACATGATGGAATGAACAATCAATAAATTTCATTACCATTCTTTCACACAAATTACTCTACCATTGGTCCCCAACCCAAATAAAAGAGGGGTGTTGGCAGCCATCATCAATATTTCCGTCACATATTATACCTTAAAAATTCTGAGATAACAGTCCAAGTTTCTAATGCCCGGAGATTCCCTATAAGCAACATGCTGCATCTAAGCCGTGCTGCAGTGAGAAATGGGCAAGGGTTGTTAACGCATTTAACTGGAAGCGAGGCACCATAACAATGCCCAGTTATAGCGAACAGTAAGCAATGGTCCCTGCATTGAAGTTCACTTTCGTTCATGAATGTAGGATATGAAGTTGGCAGGTACTGTGAGAAAATAGAGAATAAATATAGTTTGCCTTAAAACTCAATGAAAAGGGGGCAAAGGCTAAAGAAATTAATGGATTTAAATTATAATAAAGAAGGAATGATAGAAAAATAAATTAAGTGGCTATAATAGTAAAGAATAACTTAAAGTTGTAGAAGCTAATAAATTTGATGATAGGATCATACAAATAAAACTTGTTCCAGGTGAAAAAAATAATTAATGTCATTTGTGCTTATGCATCATGAGTAGAATTAATTGATAACATTAGAAAAAACTTTGGGATGACACAAATGCTTTAGTATAAGAAATGTTGAATTGAGAGAAGATATTCATAACGGGAAACTTAAATAGGTATGTAGAAAGGAAAATAGAAGTTGTGACAGGATAATTGAGGAATGAGATGGTGTTGTCATTTCAGATTCTGTCATGGCATATGATTTAGCTTCAACAAATACCTATTTTCAAAAAATGAAATGAAAAAAGCCTGATAATTTTTTTCCCTTCTTAAACGTCCATCATGCTTAACACTCCTTACTTAGCTAAAATACTTGATATCATATCAATCAAAAGCTAATTTGCATCTCTTTAAATATTAAATAATTTTAATGGTTATATATTTAGTCTCAAATATTTCTAATTATAGGGCCCAAATAAGTTTCCAATCAAAACTATTTCAATTTGTCCAGGGAAAAACCTTACTCATTTTTTCTTACAAGAAGAAAAATCTATATAACATTTGACTTCTTCTATATTTGTGTCACAAAGAAAGAAAATGATGCAATTATGAGGGGCTTTTTCCTATTTTAACAAGGAAAAGACATGAATCATAAAAAATAAAGGTCCATGAACATTAAAACTCTTAGATGGGAATAGAACATGGGCCTGAGGCCTAAACTAGTGACATTAACTGATCAAAGAGAATAGCATGGGTTTAAGGCCTAAATTAGTGACATTAACACATTCAAGAGGAGCCCAAAATTATTACAAAAAGGTAAAATTCAGATATCAAAATAGTCCTTATTAATCTACCTAAAAATAAGCTTATCAACATGACTATATACACAAAGTCCCCACAAGGAAAACCACACTAATATACAACATAAAATTGGATTTAACAAGTTGGATGAGAAACCAGACATGCAATTACTGTAGTTACTGTACAGCAAACAAGCAAAAACCAAACCATTGGTCAAACGGGTAGATTGTCCAGTGACTCCAGTCCAGATCAAACCAGGTCAACTTCAACTGCTGGATCAAACCAGTAACTTAGAAAATAATAATAATAACAGAAAACTGGGAAAGAATGTAAACAAAGGCTAAAAAAATACAGTAGGGTAAAAAGGGGGCTTATGGTCAATTGAACTCTTGACCCAAGCCTCCAAGAGGCCAGATTCTTACAAACAGAGAAGCTAAGATAAAAGTTAGGCGGGTGTTTTAGAAAATGCATTTAAAATCGTTGGATTGGTTAACTGGATCAGTAGCCAACCACCCAGTTTTCCCTGTCTGGCTAGTTTTCTTGTTGAACTGTTTTCCCACATGGATGCACCGGATGATTAACCACTAACCAGTTGACAGTTAGGATCCTAACTCTGCTTTTGTAGAAATCCAAGAATAACTTAAAGTAACATAAAACACAATAGAAACCCTAAAAAGTACACTAAAAACACTATGTAAATGGCTAATCCCACCTGTTCACTGGATCACTCTTATTTTGACTTAAAACCAAAACTTGTGATACATCATAGTCACAATGATCCATGGCTAAAAAAAAAAAAGGCTAACGTAACGTATACTGCAATAAACTAGAACTCCTTGTTTTCACCTTTTTCCTCACATTGTGTTGTCATGTCTTAGATCATTAGATAGGAATCAACAATGAAGACATAAAACAAGAAAGCCACCATTGTGTAAAAAGAGTTTATGTAGCCTCCAAGATCAATTAATACTCTCTTTTTTTCTACTGGATATCCTAATCTGATACAAAGATATAGGTTTGAACTTTGAACCATTGTTATTAAAACCAGAACAAATCGGCAAGTTAAGACAGTCCAACTGGGAACCAGTAAACTGGCCAGTCCAGTCTAGTCCAGGTTGGTCTAGTGAACTATTTTTTTTAATTTTAATATTATCAATCCAATAAAAGCATGCATTAAGCAACATAATTTAGGCACAAAAGATCTATCCATTTAGATTAACATATTTGATTCAAATTTTTAAATTCCCATTATATTATTTTTTAAAAATACATTGAACCAGTCAATTCAGTTGAACCATGAACCAGACACCTAACCAGTTTAACCTCCAGTCCAGTTTTAACAACTTTGGTTTGAACTTTGAATTCATTGTGGCTATTGTCTCTGAGTTTGTTTATGCGAGAGAGAGAGAGAGAGAGAGAGAGAGAGAGAGGAGAGAGAGCTACTTTGCAGAACCTAGAAGATCTCAGGAGCAGGAAGCCATGAACGCAAGATCTATAGTGCAGGACTTGAAAAACTATAGTAGCAGGGATGCAATGCCAATGATTTACAAAGAAATGCTGAAATATTCAAATGCAAAAACAAAAAACACAAAGCATGAACTCATAGATATCTCAATAATAAATAACCACGAGAATAATCTATGAAAACAATACGTAAAAAAAAATACCATGCCAATGATGCTGGAAATTTCAAACTTAAAATTAGGTAAACGAATAAATCGCTAAAGATCAGATCTCTTCAGCTAGACATCCTTGTACTAAAACTAGATCTCAAGGATACAAGGGAGTCTTGCTAGCCAATTGATGTTTTTATGTTGTAGAGTCATCATCACACAATGCTGTTCAAAAAAGTTTGCACCTCAAGGGTTGTTTCTTGGTTTAGATCAATGCTTGTAAGTTCAAAATTTCCAAGCAAAATATCACCGAAAATTTCGTTTCAAGACCCTAGCGAAATGTTCTCGCTAGGGAAAGAGGGAAAATGTAGTTTAAGAGAAAATTTCAAGATTTTGGGGAGGATTTGGAGAAATTTTCGAGATTTAGGGAAAATTTGCCGGAACAAAAATTTCTCGCCAAAAATTTTGAGAGAATTTGAAATGCATATAGAAAAGCCCTAATGCTAAAAGAAACCTATCTTCCATCTTTCGAAAACCACCCATACCTTCCCAAAACCCATTTTTGAAACAAAAAAAAAAAAAAACATTTGAGACCAAGGGTAGGGATTCAAAAATCCACAGCAAGGCTCTCAATGTCCGCTCTAATTATTTCCTAATCCAAATCGATTTTTTCCTTTCGAAATAGACAATGGAGTTTTCAAAACCCATTTTTGAATGGATTTATATTGTTTTGGGGTTTAAAATTGATCTAGGAGCATTCTACCTCTATATTGTCGATGGCGTCCTTTGCACAACATTTTCCTAATTTTTATCCTTCAAATCCTACCCCCTTACTTTGAAATCGATTTTGGAGGGGTCGAAATCCATCTTTGAGTCAATGGTAGCTAAAATCGGAGCCCGAAATTGATTGCAACTTATTGTTCTCGAGAAGAACAACATCTGCAATAGCCATTTTTGAGTTTTTTTACTCATTTGCAACTCAATCTTGCTTCGGTTTCCATCCAGAGGATTTGTTTTCTTCAATCCAGCAATATACAGTGATGTATATTGCTGTTCAATCCAACAATACTAAGTGAAATACATGTATAATTAAAGTTATAAATACATGCGCAAACTTTTTAGAAGTATAAAAAAATGATATCTTTCTTGTTGAAATTATTTTATGCAACTAGTTTTAATTATTTCATAATTGTCAGAGCTAAATCTTTCCTTCAATAGCATTCTACCTAAGAATTTTACTTTATCTGTGTTTGTGTCATAGATATGTCTTCTTTACTTCTTATGTATTAATATTTATGTTTTTTATTCTAAATGCGCAATTAGATTTATCAATAAGTTTTATGAAAAAATTCTTAAAATTTACTTATTTTTATAATTTTTTATATTTTAGCGAAATTTTCTCTTTTTGGCCTTAGCTAAATTTTCCCTCTTAGAGAAATTGCAAGCACTGGTTTAGATAATTATTTTTTATTATTTTTACTATCCATTATGTTTTTTTTCCCGATGATTCCTTCAATAAATTACATCCGCTCATTAAACAATAAGAGAAATCAATATAAATACTTACTGTGAAAACCTAAGCAACTTGGTAATGACATTTTGGTGAGAATCTCCTTCTTGGTTGCAAACTTCACTCAAACTTCCAAGTCGCACTTCAAATTTATCATCAAGAAGAATACTACTTGCTTGAACATCTCTTCAACCAAAGAAAACAAAAATCTCATCAGTAATTACTTTTACCAGTAGAAGTGCATGTCTGTGAGCTCAAAGTATATCATACAACTAAAGAATGCTTTATCAAAGCCTTACTTTATGCCATTATGAAAATTACCATTCTTTTAAGGGTCAAAGAAAATTACCAAAACAGCATTATTCCATTATCAAAACAGCATTATGAAAATTAACATCATGAAGCAAGTGAATAAAATCCAAGATCTGAAGCATAGTTGTCAAAGGCACAATGCGCACAAAGGAGCAAAGGGGTCTTGGAGCCTAGGCGCAAGGCACATAAGCAAGGCATGAGCCCAGGCAAAGCAAGCTGCACATTACATAAAATGGTAAAAATATTTATAATATGTTACATATGTACAAATCAAATTTAAAGGATTAACTTCACTAAAAAAAGAAAGTATATAAAAATTACCTTATATGCATTCAAAAAGTAAAAAATAAATACAAATCAAATTTAAAGGCTTAATTTCACAAAAAAAAGAATGAAAGTATATAAAAATTACATTATATGCATTCAAAAAGTAAAAAATAAATTAGAATTTTACATTTCTTACCCATTGTCTCTGAATAGGATTTCAATTAAAGACTTCATGAAAGTTGCCTACAGCCTAATAACTCAACCTATTTAAGTGAATTTCAAGAAATACAGGATTTCAATGAAGCAAATTAGCCTCTAACCTTTTTATTACATGGTCAAAAATTGTAAACAAAGAACACACAACCATGTGGATCCCAATCTCAGAACACAAACATTGTAGAATGTACCAAATTCGACAACTTCATGATTGAAAAGAGTTAGTAAGAAAATAAAAAGGGGTGCGATGCGTTCAAAAATCAAAATAGAAGGATCAAAAGTCAAAATAGGAGGACCACAACCAAAATGAAAATGAATTGAGAAGCTAATTGAAAGTCGCATTAAGCATGCGCCTCACAATTGGATAAAAGGTGCAAAAAAGTGCGCCTTTAATGTGCCTAATGGAAAGTGGCTTTGGACCTATTGAGGCGCTATGATTGCACCTTAAACCGCCTTGCATCTAGGCGCGCCTTTAACACCTATGATCTGAACAAAAAAGGACTGCCTTGTGTGGCACTTTTATTTCATTTTCGATACATAGTGTGAGAATTTAAATAGGCATATTCATAATGATCCATGAAATTAAACCATTTTATTAGCATTCCCTAAACTATGCCCCAAAAGATGCTTACACAAATGTGATTCCTTTTTGCAAAGGAAAGAATGTTTTCAGTAGGAAGAAAGCTCTAACTAAGAAACAGACTAGACTATTTAGCATAAGTAAAACTTTGCACATACAAAGTGGATGGCATTGTTAATGTACTCTGAATCACATATAGTGTTGTCAGCTGCTTTTATATTTGCCCAGGGATATGGCTTTAAGCCAGCAATCTAGATTGATGAGCCGTCCTAAGGACAAAGTGGAGTTCCTTAATTCACAAAAAGTACTCCCTCTGAAATTGTCTTGCAGCTACTTCCAGCCATCATCTTGTACTAGCCAGCAGATAGTCATTTAAGCAGTTAAATATCTGTTAGGGACCAGTAAACACATCAAAAGTACGATTTATCTAACACCAGACCATCCATCAGCTATGCCATGTCACCAATGTCACGTTTTGAATAAACCACATAATGAAAGCAGATGTATGCTCACTAAATCGGATCTGTTTGGAATGGAATTCCTTGAAAGATCATATTTTTTTAAAATCATTACCTATATTTTCAATCAACCTATATTGTAAATTATTACCCCTTTATCTATTTTAGCTTTATTCACTTTATGATTGACATCATCCCCTATATTACTAACATCATTTCCATTTCATTCCAACAAATCCACATTACAAATCAGGCCCTAAGTGCAGCATACCCATCGTGAAAGCCTTCCATATGGTAATAAAAGAAAAAGTAAACCCTAAACCCTAACTGCAGCATACTCATCAACTAAACCTTTCATATAGTAATAAAAGAAAACTTAATCGTAAGTGTGGCAAACTCATGCAGTAAGCATTTCATATAGTAATAAAAGAAAATTGACAGATGTATACTCATTCCTGATAATTTTCCCCCTTATGCACAGCATTTATCTAAAATGGAAATTACCTAAGGCTGTTTGGATGGGGTAACGCACTGTTTACCCAGTGGAGGAGAGAAAATTATGTCAGTACAGGAGAAAATGATGCTATCACAAGTGAAAATGATGTCAGCAAAATAGTAAATAAATACAAATAAATAGATTTTTTGTGGAAAAGGCAAAATTGATGATGAAAAAGATAGATTTGGCTATTAAGCAAACGGAGTTAGCCAGGGCAGGCAAATGGATTATTAAGTAAAGGGGAACATTTTGGAAAATCCTCCCCCCTTAACCAATTCAAACGCCACTTAAAATTTTTAATATTAAGTGGATTATCACACTACATAACACCTAGTGTGGATGCTATTTACAATAATCATAAATCAACCAGATAGTGGTCACATAGTTAAATGAGACCAATTAAATAACCTTGACTCTGATCAAAGACCATAAAAAATGAGCAACTGATTTCTCATTTATACAATCTGTATAATATACACAAGGCAACAAACCATGCAGCATACCATTTTAGCTTTTAATGCATCCTATGATTCCTATCTAAAGCAGGTCCCATTACTGAAACTGTTTGCAACTGCATGCATGCATGTTTCTCCTACCATTGCAAGAAAGTCACGTATCTTTTCTGGATAAATCATCTTCCTCCCAAGTAATATAAAACAAAGGCCTGTAATGTGCCCTACAGTTGAGGAAAAAGCATGCCACATCACAGATCTTGACCTACAACTACAAGGCGACCTCAGATTTACATGTTCAGCAACCATGACTATGAAGCTACCTTTCAGACAAAGTGTAAGATACATTCAATTTTGGCTTAAGTAATTGAGGGTCGACAGTCTTATATCTTGAATTTTCATTGTGCTGCATGCATGACCACTTATAGTTTGAATTTTCATTGTGCTGTATGTATGACTGCTTATATCTTGTTTTTCCATTGTGCTGTATGTATGACTACTTTCATCGTGATTTTTCATTGTGCTGTCATCCCAGAACTAGGTTTTGACCAATATAATAATAAAAGGGAATCAAAGTATGAGGCTGAAAGGAAACTACGCCCTTTCTTCATAAAAACTGACAAATCATTGTTTGAAAATCATCCACCCTTAAAGGGTAAGGGAAATGCATATTAACCGATGGATTTGCCACATCTACATATACGGTCCTGCTAAGTTTGTTATACATTTTTTTCTGAGTTACAAACAAACAGCATCATGAATGATATTAGACAGCTAGTAAGAAATCATCACGATCATTACCAAAAGAATAAGGAGAGAATTAAGAAATACCTGTGAACTAGGGGTGGCGTGCATTCATGATGAAGATAGGATAGAGCCTCGGCTGCTCCTATTGCTATTTTCAGCCTGGTTATCCAATCAAGAGACTGCAAACTATCATCATCATGACTGCTTTTCTTGAACAAGGCATTTGATAAGTCACCATTTGGCATGTATTTGTAAACCAGCAACTTCTCATGTTCATGCTCCAAACAGTGGCCCAACAATGGCACCAATCTGGTATGAGAAGCCTTGCTGAACAAATCTAATTCTACCATAAAAGCATCCTTCTTGAATGTATGCACATCAATTCTCTTCACAACAATTGGAATCCCACCATCCAAGACTCCTCGATACAGATTTCCAGAATGCCCGCGCTTGATCAGATTAGTATCCCCAAAATTTGCAGTTGCTTGGAGCAGCTGCTGATAGGTAAAGGCTTCTCCCAGGCCAGACAAATTAATTGAGATTGCCAAAGGTGGAGGACCTCCTCCTGAGGCAATGGTGTCCGCGCTGACTTCTCTCTGATCGGCTGCTACACCCCTTTCATGCCAACGCAGACACATTGCCACCACCAACGCCAAGAGTGTAATAAAACTGAGGCCCCCAAGGACTCCTGCTAGTATGAATTTCAATCGCCGCCTGTTCTTATGGCCAGTGGATGGTGGAGGGGGTGGTTGGGTAATATCAGGGGCTCCAAAACCATCAAAAACCAGACCTCTGGCAGCATAGAATAACAAACAGTCATCAAAACTGCGCTGATTGAAAGCATTCCTTAGGCAGTTGACATCATAAGAAGCATTTATTGCATTCCCCTCAGGAACCCCACCTTGGAAATAATTAGCAGAGAGATCAATAAAATTGAAATTGACCAGTTGGGAAGGCAGTGAGCCGTAGAACAGGTTGTGTGAGAGGTTAAAGAAGGGAGCAGCGAGAGTGCTAGCATTAGCTTTCAAGGTAAGATTTGGAAGGGTGCCTGTCAAGTTGTTGTGGGAGATGTCAAGCAACTGGAGCGAAGTGAGACGGGAGAAGAAATTCCTTGGCAATGTGCCAGCAAGCGAATTGTTGCCAACCAGCAGTCTCTGCAAATTTGACAGTCCACCAAGAACAGGGAGCAATTGCCCGGACAGGGAATTGAAGCTGAGATCAAGCTCGGTCAAGAGAGACAGGTTGCCGAGCTCGGGCGGAATCGGATCAGTGAGGCCGTTGTTGGATAGTATGAGGGAGCGCAGGTTGGAGAGGCCCCCAAGGAAGGAAGGAATGGGACCTGACAGGAAGTTTACCGAGACGTTGAGGAGGGCGAGAGAGCGCAGCGACGACAGGGAGGCGGGAACAGGACCATGGAGGGAATTCTGGGAGAGATCCAGGACAGAGAGGTTTGAAAGCTGGCCGAGAGAGTCGGGGAGGGTGCCGGTGAGGGCATTGCCAGAGAGATAGAGATGTGTGAGAGTGATCAAGCTGCCCAGGGATGAAGGAATGGAGGAGACAAGGGAAGAGAAGCGGAGATCGAGCAATCGGAGAGACGGGAGGGACTGAGCCCCAAACCATGAGGGGATGGGGCCGGGCAGGAGGAAGCCAGTTGAATTGAAGGAACGAAGAAGGGTTAGGTTAGCGAGGGCATCAACGGAGAATTGAGGGTTGAGGCGGCCGAGGCGGGTCCGGCGGAGGCCGGAGAGATTGATGGCAACAACTCGACCATCCGATCGACAGGTGACGCCAGTCCAGGAGGAGCAAGGGTCAGACCTCCTAGGCCAGTCTCTGCTCCTAAGACCTAAGGAGGAGCGAAGGGAGAAGAGGGCAGAGCGTTCGGTGGGAGAAGAGAGTGAAGAAGGAGACGGCTGACCAAAAGCGGAATGAAGGAGTAGGAGAAAAAGGAAAAGGGAAATGGACAAGGTGAGGGGAGGGGGAGGAGCGGGAAGCTTTATTTGGAGGTGGGATGCAATCATCATCATGCTCATACTGCGATGCTCATGGGGTATTTTGGAGATATATGGTGGAGGATACAAGTGATTGCCGCCGCCGCCGCAGCCGCAGCAGCAGCCATCATTGTAGCTGCGCCCATCAACGATAACAAGATTGAGGTTGAGATAATTACATCCTCCTCTTTCTCCTCCTCTTCCTTTCCGAACATTTCATTTTTCGAAGCACAGCAGCAGCAGCAACAGCTCTCAACTTGCGCGAGTGACGGCGCCGTCAGATCAATTTATCCTCTCCTTGTTTCTTTCATAGACGTAGGCAGTTTTTCTCTTCGCATACGACGACGCTGGGGCTGGGGCGTGGTCTTTGAATCTCCGTTTCAAAATCTCCGCTGCTCGCCTTTTCCCCTGATCTGATCTGACATTACATTGCACTACTACTGCATTAGAAATGAAATAATAAAATATTTCTATATGTATAAATATTTGTTTTTTTTTAATTTTCTTGCTATAAGGCTGGCAGGCAGCCTCATTCAAACGCTCTTAGTAATGCTCTCTCTCTCTCTCTCTCTCTCTCT
>JAYJMB010059605.1:47203-64739 GCA_036873735.1 Pouteria campechiana | reverse complement strand
TTCTTGCTATAAGGCTGGCAGGCAGCCTCATTCAAACGCTCTTAGTAATGCTCTCTCTCTCTCTCTCTCTCTCTCTCAATCGTTGGACGGAGGTGTGCGGCTTGCCGGCTGCCTGCTGTGACGAATGACGTTGGACTCTCTTTGTTGTTGGCCGTGGCCGAGAGTAGAGCCGCGTAGCGCGAGCGAGCGGCGCGAGTGTTCGTCGGGTTTGACTTGCCGGCGGTAAAACCGCCAGCGCCAGCTACACTTGCTTAGCTTTTCTTTAATAACAATAATAATTATCATAATAAACTTGGACACCTCATCCGTCCGTCCGCCGCTTTTACTGCCTCTTTTTACTCTCCACTCTTTTTCTCAATCTCTCTGTCTGTCTCTTTCAATGCAATATAATCCAATGCTGCGTGGTTATATTAGCATTTGAAACAATAAAATATGCCATCCAATCCATGCACTGCTATACTGCTGCGGTATATGCTACGTTCGCTGATGTGCACGCCTATGCTTCCAACCGACGTCGTACTTTTGCTCTCTATTCTACCAGAAAATTAAATTATTATTGCGAATCACTTCCCTGCTAGTTGTGGTATTAGTAATAATAACAATACCTTTGAGAGCTGCGACAGAGAGATGGACGTGGGATGATGCCTATTGGCTGGCCTATAAAGATGCAGGGGTTGTCTCTGCATACCATTTTGGGCGGCTTTCAAGTCAACTACACTGCGGTCAAAAAGTCTCATCGGATAAGGATCCATCCAGCCGGCCGGCGTAATAACAAGTAAACATCCCATCTCTTCTGCTGCCTCGGTTTGACTCTTGAAGCACCAACGTGTGGTGGTAGTGTAGGGGGGCCCTTGATTAATAATTACTCTCTTTTCCCCCCTGCACTCTACTCACTCACTTTACACAACGCATACACGGCCACGGCAACAAAAGCAATGGGTCGGGCCTTGAATACCTCCAACCCACCGAATTTTGTGATTTCGATTGTTTATTAGCACATGATCGTTGCTGCATCACCTTATCAGCTACTAGTTACTACTTCAGTGAGAATATTTTATAAACCGCTTTCACTCCTTTCATTCCCTATCAGTATCAAACAGACAGGCCGGCCGGCCGGCCGGCTTGCTTTACTCTATACTTCGTGCGCACCACCACCGGATGGATGAACCGGTCAACTCATATTTCCCCTGCCTCCCACATTACATTGCTCATCTCGCCATAACAACCGTTGTGTTTTTTCTTCTCTCCCATGAGATGATTTATAGGATTTGATTTAACTTTTATATGGCACTTTTTTTATTTTTACTGTGGTAGTTTTCGGGCCAAATATGTATAGAGGCTGGCAAAGTTTAATGAAGTGGAAAATTATTATAATTTCTCATGCATCAAGATTTACCAACATTGAAGAAATTACTAATCAATTGACATTACATTCAATTTCTTCCAAGTTTAGGGAAAATGAAAACCAAAAAATAAAAAAAGGATGTTTTAAAAGAACGGTCAAATGAACCTAAATTACTTATAATTTTCCACCAACACAAACAATAAACTACTTACTTTGCTATCAATACAAACAGTTATATGCACACCTTGTCTGTAAATGCTTTTTTAAATATTAAGTTTAGTATAAACTTGTGATTGACATAATCCTCAATTTTTTCACTAGTATTATCATAGAAAGTACAATTGTTGATTTTAACTTTATTAAGGATCCGGTTGGATGTAAGAAAGTCTATTAGCAACTGACTTGATATCTTAATTATCATAACAATTCTTTTCTTCTTCATTATCATTAATATTTTCAATCATTTATTCTTATTTTTTCTTTAAAAACCTATATAATGTTGATATGTCTTATACTATATTTTTTCAATACATTCTTATTCTAATATACCGTTTTTCTAATACATTCTATCTAAACAAAAGCGGAGTGCACCTTTTATTAGAAAACTTCAAGTTAAAAATAAATAATAAATAATTCAAAATTTATTTACATTTATTGATTTTATTTTATTTTAATTGTGCAAATGTTTCAAGAGGATGTGCTTTAGGATATCTGTTGAGTACAAAATAGGTTTTTATGTTCTCATTTTTAAAAAAAAAGAGGAAAAAAGAAAAATCAATAACACAATCAATTATGCAAACATGCATAAGCCCTACTCATGCATGAATCTTCATCTCCCACTGGAAGTAGAAATGTAACTGAAGAACACGTCCCTAGAGTAAATTCTTTGTTATTGACTGTAGGGTATTTTTCTAATCGATAGTACAAGGGATATATTTAAGGCTTTGTTTGGATGGGGTGCATTATGAGGCAAGTGCAGCATATTTTGAATTGTGTTAAAAAAGTGGGTAGAGAATATAAACTTTCAGTCAAAAATAAGAAAAAATGATTGAAAATGTAGATAATTATATCAAAAAATAAGATTATTATAATAATTAAAATATCCTATCAATCTCAAAAGTATATAAAGGAGTTGACACCATTCAGATTTTGAGTACAAAGTCTAAAGTCCATATTTTGAGTAGCAAAACTATGTCACATTAAAATGTGTTCTAAAATATTATCCCACACGTCGTATTAGTAAAATGTAAATAATTATTTTAATTAGTTGCTCATTTCAATTTCAATATCATGAAGAAAAGTTAGAGATATTAATAATTTAAATGGGCGAAAGTAAAAAAAGGTTATTTATCTATTTTCAAATGATGTGTTCTATTATACTATTACATTTCCTATAATATTAATATATACTTGTATTTACATTTAATTTAGCGCTTCTTTGAAAACTCTCCGTTTGGACAACATGAATTATTATAAGAAAAATTAATCTGACTATTAAACAATATAAATAGCATCATCTATTTACTTAAAACACTCAAAATTATTTCAATCCATCACCTTTCGAAATTATTTCAATCCATCACCTTGCGGGGTCACATTATTTGAAATATATATAATCATTTATAAAATACAAAAATCACTTAAATCCATGCACTTAAGTATTTGAATGCTATAAATTTTATAAAATAACTAATTTAGAAGGAAAATTACTTTATATAGCACCGTCGTCTAACTATGAGTTTTTAGGTTTTCTAAACAATCAAACAACTTTTAAACAGATTTATATTTACCAACAAGTAATTTCAATTTGTGTCTTTAATTAGAATGATCTTTGAATTTCTAACTAAATAGATGATTATAAGATTAATGATTGAAGTAGATTTCAAGTAATCATCTGGGCGAACCTAAACAAAGACTTCTCATGAACCATCGTAAATGTGCACCTCTCTCTTTATATGTACCTTTTTATACATGGATCAGATATTCAAAAAAATCGTTGAATAAACCGGACGTTTGCTGCAATATTTGTTCTTATTTTTCTGGAATTTTATTTGGGATCTGTTCAACCTGATTTCTCTACTTTTTTTGGAGTTTTTTTTATTAAAGTTAACTCCATACTTCTGGTCCGTTCTAATGCAAAAACAAGATCCCCAGGGCAAGTTGAGGAAAGATCAACTTAGCTATTTTTAATTTTGGGAGAATTTCTGGAGGAATCTGCCTAATTTTGACTTCCCCACGGGTTTTGATTCAAAAGAGTTCCGCATTGTTGCCTTTGATTTATTATACCAGTTCTTGTTCTAGTTTTTTTTTTTTTTTACCTTAACACTTTGTTAGATTGTGACGAGGATTTCTCTTGGGCACTTGGTAACCCTCGTTGATGTTGACCAAAAGGAACTTGTAATTTGCATTTGTACCCCTAAAATTTGCTTCTTTACGGTAAGTGCTCATTTAAAAAACAGTCTGCATTTTGACAAAAGACAAAACCATTCCTATAAAAACCAAGCACCCACAAATAACCATATTCAAAGATTCAATATTTTCACAATCTACAACATCCAACACAATAATCGGATTTAAAAACTTACGAATCTGGAGGCTGCAATTAATCACGTAACGGCAACAATTTGCATCCCCATTCCTTTCGGCAACTTCCATTGAAAATGCATGAAGATGGAACAAAAAGGGAAAAAGAAAACTCCAAAACACTAACGTTGCTTCAGTAGTAAGGAATTTGGCTTCTAGTTTCTACTTTCACCCCTAACGCTAACAGTGACAATCATAGTCATAAAAGAAGTCGAGGAAGAGCAGCGTATTCAAGCAGGATCCTTAGCTGCTCTTCCGAGGCTGGCTTTTTCTTCTCCTACTTCTTGGAGGCTCTTCCTTGGGCTTTGCTTCTTCGCCTAATTCCTCCACGGCAGCAGCTGAATGAGAAGAAGATGCCGACACTTCCTTCTGCTTCTCATCCCCAATGCTCTTCGTTTTCTCTGAAACGGCTTGCTCCTTTTCTCCTTCCCCTGTTTCAGTCTTCTCCTCAACCAGTTTTCTTGGTCGACCTCGCTTTCTTGGCGGTGGCTCAGGCTGCTGATTGCTGCCTTCTCCTGATTCTTTCTGTGCCGTCTTCTTCTTCTTCTTCTTGGTTTCCTTGCCCATGTTTCGATCTCCAATCTTTTGTGAAATCTTTAACCAGATTAATTAAGATAAAGAAGGTAAAAAGAAACAAAAAAAGCCAGAAAGCCACGGACCAACTAATCATATGCAACAAATTTCATCTTGCCCTCTTCCAAAACCAACTCTTTTCATCAACGCACCAAATCCCATTTAATCATTCCACTCCCAATTTCTATCAATTTCTAAAGCTAAACCAGATAAGTAGAACAGCGGCCGAGATCATCTCTGACGGGCAACTTCAACAAATATCAAAATTAAAAGAAATACTTGGAAAAAAAAATTTAAAAAGGCAAGCATCCTCTCTTTCCATTCAATCCTGAAGACAAATGATCCCATGGATTGCGAATTCTGTCTGAACCCTAAATCTCATGGATTCCAAAGAAAGCCCATGATATTCAATTGAAGAGCAGGTTTCTGACGGTAGGAAAAAAAGGCACAAGGAAGACCCAGTAGATCAAGATGATTGGTCGTACTAGGTAGACTAACCATGGTTATCTAACCATTACCTGCTGCCTGGGTTTGGCAGGGATGTTTTATTGTTCTTTCATTCTTTCCCACCACTAGTATGCTTGTCGGGTCTCGACCAGAACCCATGGACATGTCCCTCAAATCCAACGGTGATGTGATGATATATAAGCTGGAATAAGCAGATCGAGCTGGGACAATCACAGCCTCCCTCACCCACCCACTTCTAAATACATATAGCTTATTAGGAACGTGTTGAGTACTCATCTTGTATACCATGAAAAGCTACCTTTCTACTGTTATTTGATAGCTAGGAGGCTTGCTGGCACCCGCCCGGCTATACATGAATGACTTCGTGTCATTTTCATTTCATTGTTCGTTGCCTACCCATCATCCATTCTCTCCTTCAGATCCCCATCCGGTATCGTCGGGGAATCCAAGCCAAGCCACTCAACGACATCCGATATTAACATGAATATATATTTCGTCTTAATTGGCAAACGAAAAGAGAGAATGTCTACCTTGATCATGCTCTCGCGGTATGCCCTTCCATCTTTTCTCCTTGCATAATTCAAATTCAAGAAGGATGTGCTTGTAAACATACTTATATACATACGTATATACATATATACATACATATGTATATCGACCCCTGCCTGCAAAAGCTCATTAAGGGATGGCGTAAAGACAGCTTTTACCTCTAACGTGATGTTTTTCTTCCCAAATGCTCTTTATATATATATATATATATATATATATATATAGATTTGTTCATGAAAAATTATGGCTTACATCACGTCGTATATCTTGCTAAAATCACAGTATATCCCTGACTCTTACAATTTCATATCACCTAATCGTTTATCACTGCCCTCAAACAATCCATGTTTCAAAGCAGGAGAGTTAAGTATTCGTTGCTTGTCATTGCTTGAATCAATTGGATGGTGTCCTCTTTTTAAAAAGGATTTGATTTCGAAGAGTTAATATCAATCGACAAACAAACAGTATTGACCTGGTAAATGGAGGGCATATATATTGCATGTGTTGCTGCAAAAGACAGACATGCATGCAGTCAAATGAGGAACATTTTCCTTCTTTCCTTTTGCTCATTCAGTCTTTTCGGTAGCAAATCAAGCAAAAGCAACAGCTAATTACTTTCATAAATTAAACAAGCCGAACATGTGGATGGGCACGGCAGACCAAAGAAACCAGATATACATGTATGCATACATGATCTGTTGGATGTAATGCCACCCACAACAGTTTTGGAAACCGTTCAAGGGGTAGCATTTAGCTAGGAGAAGATAGACGATTTTTCGCTGGTAATGGCCATGCATTATTGGAAATGCTCCCACCACTTTATTCAGTCGTCTCCCTTTACCATTTATAAATAGGCAACGGAGATAGGTTTGGAGAAGTGTGGTGTGCGATGCGAAAATAGAGAAGATTAGCAGTAAATCAAAAGGGTGTGATTTCACAAGCGACAAGCAAGAAAGAAGAACGAAAATCCAATCCAGAAAGCTTCCGCAGGTTTGGTTTCTCACAACAATATTCAAACATTAACAATGGTACCAGAGCATGGTTTAAATGCTTTTTGATTTCTATTTGAAATTTCAAAATGAGTTTTTCCTTTCATTGCTATGCACAAATGGTGCATTCGAAATAGGTTTTTCTAGCTTCTTCCAGGGAAGAAGAAGATGATTTTAGAAAAAAATATGAATTTAATCCCTTGTAATATATAAATATTTTTTTAAGGATAATTTTCTTAAAAATTGTTAAAATCCTTCTTCTGGGCTTGTGCAAATGGGCCAAGCAAACAAGCCCAAAAAGACTAAGCCCAAGCTCTGGCTCAGCATCAGCACCCAAGCCCACCATAGTGACACGTGGCGCTACCAAAGTCGTCCAATTTATTTTTAACATATTTTTTAACCAAAAACTCTGATTTGGACGCATAAATAGTTATTTTCTATATGTTTAGATGCTTTGAGTCTAATAAAAGGGTTGGATTTTGTGTTTGAGGTCTAATTTTATATGTTTTAAAAATATTACATATTTTTTCTTATTAATATGTACCTTTATTTGTGTTACATATAGTTGCTATAAATAAGAAACTCTTGAAGACCTCTATGGATACAATATCTGACTTTATGAATTATAAGATGAATTCAGAGCATGACATATATAGGCATATAACTATATTTATAGATATGATTACTGAATTAAAAGGCAAAGGCATTCATGTAAGCTCCAAACAACATGCTCATGCTCTTATAGACTCTCTACCATAATCATATGAAAGAGAGAAGCTTGCTTTAAGTCATTACGAAAATGATCCAAATATTTGAAACATTAGATATGAGCTTGAGTTGATGGAGGAACGCCGAATAGGGGCTCGAATAAGGTAATCTATGCTCCTATTAACTTGTCTCAATTTTCGCGTGACTAATTTTGTGAAGTCCGACGGAGGCAAGAGAGGTTTTTGGCTATGTCAAGTAACAAGAAAAGTCTTTGACAGAAACAATTCAGACACTTTTTGTTATACTTTTAAGTTTAAGTCTGAAAAGAGACAATATAATACTCAAAAATAAATCTCTTGTAAGCTCAAAGTTATCCATTTTTTTATATATGCTTTATTTGAATGAGAGTTCTTAAGTTGGCAGAATTCAAAGAAAGTCTCACTTAGAACTACGATTTTGTGTAGTTGAACTGAGCTAATGATGATTTGACATTTGTGATACGAAAGATAATTGAGAGTATAGCGAACATTCGATTTCAATCCTTATGTCATATTATCATTAGTTTAATCAGTCTTCTGCAACAAAATCATCAGTGTATGCTTTTATAATGCTAGTAATAATATGTCTATGTGTCTTTTAGTAAACTTGATATCAACCATGGCATCCAAATCAATAGTTGCTGATTTGAATAAAGGCAAAAAATTGAACAATGATAATTTTGATATCCAACATCGAAAGGTTCAATATATTCTTGAGGAATAAGAAGTACTAGAAACATTAACCAAAGTCATGAATGAACTTGGGAATGAGAATACTGGTCAACATAGAAGAGATCACGAGACTTTTGCAAACTAAAAAAAGAAGAATAACATTGCTCGTATCACATTGCTGAGCAACATGCAAGATGATCTCATGTGTGAGTTTGAGTATTCAAGTGCTCAAGCCATGTGGATAACCTTAAAAGAAAAGTATGACGGTACCTGTACTACCAAAGTAAGAAGACTCACTATCAAGTTTGAAACCTACAAGAAGCACCAAAATCACACTATTAGGCAGTATCTTAGGGAGATGTCAAATATGATAAGAAAGTCAATATGATGCGTAATAAAAATATCAAGACATTTGATAACATTGCACGTCATCTTAAACTGGAAGATGAGCACCTTGAGACTGGACAATCTTCCATGGAAGCCCTTGTAATAGATTCAAGCTTGCGCAGAGTTTCAAGCTTCAAGCGCCAGAGAAACCAGGGGTTTGCAAAGAAAGGAAATGAGAATCAGAAAGGCTCCCAAAATACTAAGAAGGGCCAGCGCAAACGTGGAAAGCGCGGCATAAAAAAGGATAAAACCAAGTTAAAATGCTACAATAGTGGCAAAATGGGTCTCTTTGCTCATGAACGCACTAACCAGAGAAGGTATTAATCAACCCAACTCTTGCTTCTGTTTATGTATCTAGCTCAGTGATGCTTTTTAAATCTTATCCTTTGTGAATTATAGACTCAGGAGCAACAAACCATGTAGCTAAAGATTGAGGAGCTTTCGTGGAGTATTGCCGAGTTCCTGCAAGATCAAAGTGGATATATGTAAGAAACAACTCCAAAGTTGAAGTTAAAGGGATCAGAACATGCAAATTAGAGTTGCGTGGTGGACGAACCCTGTTCCTATATGATGTTCTCTATGCACCTAACATTTGGCGAAACTTGGTTTTCCTTTTATCCCTTCTTAGCCTAGGATATTCAATTAATTTTCATGATAATGGTGTAAACATTTTTCAATGAACAACTTATTATGACACTGGTTTTATTTTCAATAGTTTTATAATATTTGATATTAATCATGATGAATTCATATCTCATTATGGTTTTTTTTCTTTAATTGCTTTATTAGAGTAGCAAATCTAGATGCAAAAATATGACATGCTAGATTAGGCTATATTAGGCAAGAAAGAATGAATAAATTGGCTAGAGAAGGTCTATTAGGCCATCTTGCTAAAGTTAACTTTCCCATTTGTGAACATTGTATGCCTGGAAAAGCAACAAGGAAATCATTTAGCAAAGCAATCAGGGCAAAGTTTCCATTACAACCAATCCATTCTGACATCTATGATCTAATGAATAGATGTCCAAAGAATGTGAAGGCAAGGCATGGTGCCTCATATTTCATCACATTTAAAGATGATTATATGGTGATTCGATTATATTTACTTGATCTTCCATAAGTCATAAGTATTAAGATGTTTCAAACATTATAAGAGTATGGCTAGGAATCAATTAAATTTCACAATCAAAGCTTTGAAAATTGATGGTGGACGGGAATATTTGTTTAAACAATTTAAAAATTTTTGTGATGAAAACGGTATCGTTAAACAAATTACAATTTCAAGAACTCTGCAACAAAATGGTATTGCAGAGAGAAGGAATAGGACCATACTAGATATGATTAGAATAATGATGGCGCAAGAAAATTTACCCATCTCATTTTGGGGAGATGCATTATTAACTGCTGCACATGTACTTAACCGTGTGCTTTCAAAATCAGTTACTTACACACCTTATGAATTATGAACTGGAAGAAAACCTGATCTAAGTAATCTACGACCTTGGGGGTCAACTGCTTATGTCCATAGTCCCTCTCACAAGTATGAAAAATTAAGACAAATAGGGAAGAAATGTATCTTTATTAGATACTCAGTACACTCCAAATGGTATGTTTTCACTGGAAAATAAGAAGATGAAAGTATAACTGAATTGGAATCACAAGATGTTGCATTCTTAAAAGATGATTTTCCTAGTAGAGGCGAAATTGAAAAGAAAGTTCCTTTCTATGAAATGAAAAATCTTAAGTATAGAGACGCTTCTAATTATTTAAATGAATATCAATAAGAATTATCTCAACCTATTGAACCAAGTGGGAGCGATGCACCACAAGAGAATCAACCTCATAGGACTAATCGTAAAAGTATCCAACATCGTTGTTTTGAGATTAAGGGGAAAACTTTTATTATTATTCCAGAAGATGATGATGAGCCCAACTCAGTGATAGAGGCTCTTTCATGCCCAGCTAAGGAAGAATGAAGAAGAGCAATGGAAGAAGAAATGGAGTCTATAAGGACAATCAAATCTGGAACTTGGTTGATCTTTCATTTGGGCATAAAGAGATTGAGAACAAATGAGTTCTCAAGATTAAATGCAAGGCAGATGGATCCATTGAAAGATATAAGGCTCGCTTAGTGGCGAAAGGTTTTACCCAACAGGAAGGTATAGACTATGAGGAAACCTTCTCTCCAATTATGAGGTTTACCTTAATTCATCTTATTCTTGCAATAATTACATAATTAGATTTAGAATTACATCAAATAGACGTTAAAATGACATTTCTCAATGGAGAACTGGATGAAGAAATCTACATAGAGCCATGATTTGAGATTCCATTGAGCCATGATTTCTTATGGGTTTACAATGATTTACGAAGACCATTGTATTTATACTAAACGGTCCAATGATGATTTTATAATTCTGTCTTTATATGTAGATGACATCCTCCTTATAAGAAATAATATAGGATTTATTATCATTGTTAAAGAATAACTGTCCTCTAATTTTGAGATGGACATGGGTGAAGCAACTTTTATTCTTGGAGTAAGAATTTATAGGGATCGTTCAAAAAAATTACTTAGTCTTTCTCAAGAACCATATATTAACAAAATTCTTGAATGATTCAATATACAAAGCTTTAAACCCATTAACAATCATATAGCTAAAGGCGAAAGTTTAAGCCCTGAAATATGTCCTAAAACTCCCATGGAAAGAGAAGAGATGAGAAATAACCCTATGCTAGTGTTGTTGGGAGCTTGGTATATGCTATAATGTGTATTAGCCCTGATATTTGTTATACCGTGAGTCTAGTCAGCCGATATCAATCAAATCTTGGATGAGATCATTGAAAGGCTATCAAAAGGATTTTTAAATATCTCAGAGGCACTGCAAATTATTCCATATGTTACTAGGGACATGATTTGCGCTTGGAAGGTTATATAGATGCTGATTGGGGCGAAGACCTAGATGAGCGCAAATCGACTTTGTTTACGTATACTTATTGAACAATAGTGCAATCTCATGGAGTAGCAAAAAATAAACCTATGTAGCACTATCCATAATAGAAGCTGAATTTGTAGCATGTTTAGTTGTAGTACAAGAAGCAATCTGGCTAAGACGATTTTGCAACATTTGGGAATAACCGAAGATACATCTAAGTCAGTAGTTATAAATTGCAATAGCCAAGCAGCTATTGTATATACAAAAGATCTCAAATATCATTGCAGAATCAAGCATATTGACATTAAATATTATTTTATCAGAGACATAGTAGTTAAGAAAGAAGTGGTTCCAAATTATATATCTACTCATCACATGGTGACTGATTCATTCACTAAGCCAATTCCTAGAGATGTATTTTTATCTCATGTAAGATCTCTAGGCTTACGTAGATTATAATATATCACTTATCAATGAGCATTTGTTATTCATATTCCTTAAGCAAACTAACATAATATCATACATAAATTAAAAGTATGTCAAACGGGTTGAAATTGGTCCCATCATATATACAATTGCCTCTAGCATTTATGAAATGAACAGAGATGAGACTATGCAAATAAAGAATATTCTACGTGAATATAAAACTTAAATTATATGTCACCTTGATATGAAATCAAGATGAGGCCATAATAGCCGAAATGGGAACCCCAAATTCCATATAACCTATGAAAAGCCAGATGTGAGATCTTGGTGATTCTTGAAAAGCGAAAACTTAGAGAACTCAGATTAGGCATCAAACAACGACTAAAATAAGATCTGTACGATGTTATAGAGTTAAGACATATACTCCATCAGAGGGAGTTACTCCATCATAACACATGTTTCATACCATGTGTGTAACATGACCAAGAAAGGAAGTGAGTTGAGTATGTAAATCCTTGTCTCCTCACTATACGAGTCCTTGAGATAAGATAAATCTCAAAATATGCCCTATGTGACTTTCAACTATAGCTTGAGATTATAATCTAATGTTTGCGACCTTAGCATATTATCTACGGTCATGAATGATTCGACTATATGAGACATGACTAAGAAAGCAATTAGTCTATGGTTGAAAAGTACAAGTAGAAAAGGAAGACTATTTTATGCACCTTTTTATATGTATTCACTAGTCAACCAATTATGTCGATATATAAAAGTTGACTTAATTGTGAAATGTAGCCTTTGAGGGATTATGTGTACTTGGACTGATGTAGAAAAATAAGTCTAGGGTATGGCGAGTTATTTTTAAAGTTGTAGCTACTATGTATCCCTAACAGGTGCATAGCTAAAACCTCTCAAGTGCAAGTACACTTGCAGGTTGCACGACCTATTTGCCTGTATGAATAATTTTGAGATTAACACTGTTAAGATTTTATCTCTATGAAAGACTCCAAAACCCATCATGTGTGAGTGGAAGATATTGGATGTAGTGCTGCCACCCACGACGGTTTTGCAAATCGTTCAAGGGGCAGCGTTTTGCTAGAAGAAGATGGGCAATGTTTCGCCAGTAATGGTCGTGCATTATCGGAAATGCTTCCACCACTTCATTCAGTTGTCTCCCTTCACCATTTATAAATAGGCAGTGGAGATGGGTTTGGAAAAGTGTGGCATGCAGTGCAAAAATATAAAGGATTAGCATTAAATTAAAAGGGCATTTAGTGTTGTGTCAAGGGTACGATTTCCGTTTGTGATTTCATACCCGACAAGCGAGGAATAAGAACAAAAAAATCAGAGAAGCAACGATGTAGAAAGCTTCCACAAGTTTGATTTCTCACAACAATATTCAAACATTAACATGATTAAAGAAGTTGACTGAAGGAATCCATGGAATAAATGGAATGGGTGATGGGCAAGGGCTTGAAAAAGGCGCCACGAATGTATGCTTTTTAACTGACCAATCTGGGTTTGCCTGAAACTACAAGCATTGACTAAAAAAAATTGTTGCCTTAAACCACAATCCAAGGGTAATCTTGGAAATCTCAGGCCGAAATGGAAAATGCAAGTGCTTGCTAGCTAGTATCACCGATAGTAGATCCATCCCAACCAAATTAATGCTTGCCCGTGGGATTTAAATAGTTTTGAATAAAAAAGTACTTCAAGTAAGATATTTTTTAAAAATATTTTTAGTATTATATATTTGTTTGACTATAACACGATGAAAATATTTTTATTATATAAAAAACCAAAAAGGACAAAAGAATTATATTTTAACTTGATCATTAGCTATCTTCATAAGAATTATACAAATGATCAAATTTTAAAAAATATAAATATTATTTATTTAATACTTATTTTAAAGTAATTACTTAAAATCTTAGCAATACTTTTATAAATTTTATTTTTATATATAATTACTATTTTCTTAAATGATTTTTATTTTAAAAAGGATTTCAATGAAATCTTATTAGTTAAAACAATTCTACTTACATCAAGCTTCTTTTTCAAATAAAAGATAATCAATAATACTATTTAAAAATTTTAAATATCATAATTTTAATGCATATTGTATGATAAAATAATCATATTTCATAAAAAAATTTTATGAAAGTTTAATATCATATACAGATAAAAATTTTAAGATTTAAAATAAGTGCTAATAATAAAATATTTTTAATATAGATCATTAACTTGGGTGAAATTTTTAATATTAATATACATTTAAGATGATATTTTATATATATGCAAGATTGATAAAAAATTTTCATAAAATCTAAGTTACACACTAAACAAATAGAATTTTATTTTTTAGAAAAAAATGATTCCTATGTTTAAAATAGTTTAAAGGAGAGAAAGATGAGTAATATTATCCTAAATTTGTTAACGTGGAAAGCACATGAAAAAGAGAAAATTTTTCACTTCTCCTGAAACGTTGTTTTTCAGCTTTGGTGGTGACATAAAGTGGTTAAGAACATTAAGCATGTAAAAGTGCTTTTAACCTTGGTAAATGCATGGAGCCTAAGTTCAGGGCAGGACCACTGTAGCTTATGCAAGGGCAACCCCTCTACCAAACTTTTTTTAATGTTTTGGGCATTGGGGTGGCTAGCTCTATCAATGAAATTTGCAAAATATATCATTCAAATGAAATTTTAATGTTTCCAATAATTTTATCTTAACATTTAATCTATAACATTCACGTCTTAATTTTACCATCAAAAACAAAATAAATTATAGAAAGTTTTAATCCTACCATCAACAACAAAATAAATTATAGAAAGTTGTTATCGAAGTGATCGCTTATCTATTCATTTTAAATGTTTCATTTTACAATTAGAGTTAATTTTTTCTTTTACATAATTAAACTTCTTTTATCATATTACTAGTTCTATTTGTTAGAATTCAAATCTATTTACTTATACCTTTTACCTATAGGAAATAAATAGTTATAAATTTTATCTTTTTATAAACTTATTTTTCCATTAGTAATTCAATTTTTTTAGATTCATATCTATTTTTTATTTTTTATTATTTATTTTATGTTTAATTTAATGCCTCCCAATCATCATTTTTATTCTCGTTAATATCCTTTCCTTATGTTACCTTTGTCAAAATTTCCCTACCATTATTCAACTATTCTCTTCCCACTAATTCTATTTTTTTTAATATTTATCAATCTTTTAAGAAAACAATATTATATTTAATTTAATTTCTTTCACTTGATTAACATCTCTCTAGCATGTTGTGTATCTAAAGGAAAAAAATTTCATTTCTTTCAATCCAAAACCCTTTTATAAGAGACGCTTCCATTTTAAGTAAAATCTATACTTCGGCATCAATTAATGAAACTATGGCAAAAGGTCTCAACATGCTCTTAATGATGATAATACAGATACATTATTTCCATAGTTTGGCATTCGATTAATGAAACTATGTCAGAAGGTCTCAACATGCTTTTAGCGATAATAATACAAATACATTATTTCCATAGATTACCGCTCATTTTAATTACCACTCATTTTAATTACAAAAGCTAAGGTTCCATGTCCATCTCAACCCAAAATTAACTTTAGATGAGTGTGATTAAATCATTAGCTCAAGAAGAGGAATTAATTTAGCTTTCAAAATATTTAACCAATGACATGCTTAAAATAAGATAAAGTAAATTACATAACATCAGATGAAATAAATTTCACAACACAAGTACACAAGATTTTATAATGATTTGGCCCTTTCTAAATTCCTACTTTACTTCTTTAAATCAATCACTCTACTAATCTTAAGTTCCACTAACAACTTAATCAAATATATATTTATTTTCCAATCTTACCAACTCTTTAGTTCTCAACTCTTTAGTTCCCAAAGTTCACTCACTCACTTTCAATAAATTTTTCTATTTGTTTTCCCATCGCTAATTTTCAACAAATTCTTCTATTTATTTTTCTCAATACATAAAAAGCAAACACTTTACTTGCTTTAACAAATATTAAAAAAATATACACATTAATATCTATTACTTACTAAATTTATACAAAATTTAAAAACTTAAATAATAAAAAAATAAACAATAAAAATAAACTTAAAAAAATCAAAAAATAAATAAATAATATAAACATATATATCAAACTTTTTAAAAATAAAACAAATCTAACTTTGAATGTTTTTAACAACGTTAAAACAGTTATAATTGAAGAAATAAACCCAAATAAGTTGTTTAAAACAATTATATTTGAAAAAATAAACCCAAATAAGAAGTTTCCCTTTTTCTACGTCTCTATGGTTTTGAGTATTATTTTAATAATTCTTTTATACTCTATTAAGAAAAATGAACACTTTATTTCTTTCAATTCCTCTCTTTAATCTATTTTAATATATACATACATACATATATATATATATAAATAACCTATTAATATGTTAATTCTTCACCCATTTATTTATAATTAAAACTTAGTTAATTACATTTACTATCAAAATAAAATTTAATAAAAGAACTAAACTTCACAACACAACATAATAACAATGTTTGACTTCGCTGTAAATAAATAAGTGTTCAGACCATTGTTAATAGGTATTATTTTATTTAATTAATTAACCTTGAATATAGAAAAAAATAAAAATAAAAATCTTTTTACTAATTTCCATAGGTTTAAGAAATCTTAATAAACATTTAAAATGGATTGAGACGCAGAAAAATACCATGGCATGTCATCACATTAAACTCTTACCACTTTATGTGGCATATTATAGTAGAACTCTATACGTTTAAAAGGCTTATCAATTCAATAAAAAGCAAGAATAGGCTCGAAGGGGTGGATTTTGGTGTTAGTTTATTTAATTATTTAACCTTAAATATAGAAAAAATAAAATAGGACTTCCTTTACTAACTTCCACTTCACAGATAAAAGAAGCTTAAAAAGGCTACACAATTCAATAAAGCAGGAATAGGCTCGAAGGGCGAATCTTGGTGTTAGTTTATTTTATTATTTACACTTAAATATAGAAAAAATAAAATAGAACGTTCTTTACTAATTTCCACTTCACAGAAAAAGAAGTTCAAGAAATCTTAATAGATATTCAAATGGCTTACGTGGCACATCATAGTAGAACTCTATACATTTAAGAGGCTAAGCAATTCAATAAAGCAAACATAGGTTCCAAATGGGTGGATCTTGGTGGATTCGAACCACCATCCTCTCAAATTTCGCTTTGAGCGCTCTTCCATTTTGAGCTTAAAGATCCATTTGTTCCATAAGACTTCCCCAGGAATCAAATGAGCAAAAGAGCATACTTCATTGCTGTGGTGGTAACGACCGAGCTAACACAAATGTGCTCCCTTGCCAACCAAACTTTAATAACTAAAAGCTCACTTTCATAACTAATATAATGCTAAAATTGATAGCCTACTTCGACCATCACAGAGCTCCACCCAAACCTGCTTACTTTCTTACCAGCGCAGACCTTTAAATTGCCAACCACATCCTTGCTTCCTTACCATGACAAACCTTAAATGGTGAGGGCATCAATCTGATGGAAACGGTAGAATTTTGGTAGAACATTATCCTCCCATGTTCATCTAGGGACGTCGAAAATGTATCTTATCTAAAGACAACAGTTAAAACACCCAACTGCTACATTATGCATTTTTAATTTTACAACATTCCGTAGAGAACGTAACTTTAGTTATCACCCACCAAGACCCAAAAATTATGGACAATAACCCCCTCAATAAAGCGGAGGAAATTACCCAATACGATATTTAAAACAAGAAATGTAAAAATGTGAAATCAGTCAGACGCCGCTACATTA
>JAYJMB010059605.1:4809-47103 GCA_036873735.1 Pouteria campechiana | reverse complement strand
GGACGCTTTCTCGTCCTTCACCCTTGAAGCCCTGGAGCATCAATTTTGTGCAGTATCGGCATCTATCTTCACAGCAACTTCTTGAATAGCCTCTTGCAGTCACCTTTCGCAGTCACCTTAATAGCAACTAGTTCTTGAAATAACCCTCATAAACAGCACAACAGTTGAATTTGAAATTCGCATGTACACCAAGTCAAATGTTCCTTTGAACAGAGTACAGTTACTTGATGGACGTAACAAAACTCCCAGAAAAAAATAAAACAAAGAAACAGCCACTTCTCAAAATAGCATTTTACAGTGAAATAATGCTTGCATCCGAAGGAATGTAACAACCGAAACAATCAAAACAATTTTACACGCACAAAAAAATACTGAAACTTGCAAACCTGATAACAGAGTGCGCTTAATGAAATTGAACAATTGAAGGTTTTACGTTTGATAAATTTCACATTGCATAGTTAGTTTCCATTGGGTATTTGCCTTATGAAGTTTGCCACAATCTAATGACCGTAATGTAGTGAAACGTATAACAATTGATTTATAAGGCCATCGGCCTCAGCGAAACACCGCACTGCCATTGGAAATCCATTGTAACCTTCAAATCGATCCTTAAAAAAAAGTGCCAGTTGTGACCCTTCAACATAAATTATAAGACATGCCATTAAATGAATCATGCAACTCTTAAAACTCCAAATTCGAATCGACATTGTTATGTTGAGCTCATGAATTTAAAGGCTCGTCAAGGATAAAATTGCACCACCATGCCATTGTGTCAAAGAGGCAAACAACCATCGACAAGGGGCTCTCCAAGCCATGCAAGTCTAAACCCCAAATTCGAGTCGATATGGTAATGTTGAACTGATGATTATAAAGACTCGTCAAGAACACAAATTGAACCACCCTGCCATTGTCAAAGACGCTAGCAACCATAGAATCTACAAGTGGCTCTCAAAACAGCCGACTAAAACCATCTTCATTCGTCATTATCATTCCTTGAAAGTCGAGAGAGGAATAAATTAAAATATACTGACCATCCACTCCAATGAGCTTATAAATGCCACTCCAATGATCTTATAAATGCCCCGACGAATTATAAGGCAACTTGCTTATATGCAAATCAAATGAATTTCACCGAACTTCTGCAATTCGCATTGAAAAAAAGCTTTTAAATGGATAACGCTTCTTTAAATTATCAAATTAGCATTGGAAAGGTGATTAGCAATCTCATGTAGTATATTTCAATTTCAAAACTTTATTTTCATCCACCAAAAAAAAAAAGGTTCCCTTTTGGTAGGTGTCTCTTTAAGTCTCATCAAGGCTGCACTTCCTTTAGGAGCCAGTCTCATAAAGACAATATCAATTGTGTAGCTAATAGAAAATAATTCCTCTCAACATGTGGACACCGAGAAAGCAATTCACTTCTCGACCAAAAATGAAATACGTTCCCCTCAGAGACTTATCTTTTGTATGACTTCTTACACAAAGGAAATGAGTATAATCAATCAGAATTTGCAAATTACTTCCGTTTATTTTTCTATGTTCGATGAAGATTGAAAAAATAAATTGCATGCGTGAAGAGATGTTAAGAGCTTTGATGTACCTTTGAGAATGGTGCGCTATTGTAGAAATAAAGTATCAATAGTAGCCATCGCCATCTGCTGGTGATCTTGTGCGAATCATTGGAGTATCGAATCGCGCAAAAGAAAAACCAAAAAGGAGAACACCAGAAGGGAGGATTCCAGGCCAAAAACGCCTGTGCAATCCCCCCTCAAACCAGAAATAGAAAATTTTATTAGGACTTTTGACCTGCCATGCAAGCGCACCTGTCATGGCAAAGGTCGGATGACAACCATCCAATAGGCACTTTTACCAATTTCAGATCTTGCTGTGACCTACACGTCACCCAACCCCCTTTATCAATCAAGCTATCGATTTTTCTCCGTCTCCTCCTTTTCATCTTTTTACCGTACACGCAAGAAGAACCCTGACAAGCTCCACCAACACAGCTGCCTAAAGATGCCCCCGGATCAACAACCAGGGAGTAAACAACAACGGCCTCTGAGAGAGAGGCGATAAAGATACCCTCCCTCTGGCTCTGCCTGCCCTGCCACAGCCACAACCCGCAGCTGAGGCCATCTCTCATCCATGCCTTCCTGATTCTTCAAGTCCTGCCAAAGAGACAAAATCACAAAGCAAAAGACAAAAAGGAAAGAACACCTACGTAGCCTCCAAACATATGTAAAAAGACAGAATAAAAGACGCAAAGCCTCCGCCGAAACGCAGATCCGCAAGCCTCCCGCCCCATTCTAAATCTTAGATTGAAGGAGACGACCGCGAAACATGTAAATGGCCGAAATCAGTCCACCGATCCATAAGAATAGCTAGATCGGAGGCCGAAATAAAAAGATACAACAAAAGAAGACCAAGAGCACACCAACAAGTAGATCAGCGAAAAATCTGACAAATCAAGAGTCAGGAAAAGAAAAAAGAACAACGAACAGATCTACGGACCAATGTAACGCAAGGACGTCTCGGGTTGAAAGAAAGAGAACATAACAAAGAACAGATCTACAAACCAATCCCTCCAGAGGACGGCTAGGGTTTGCAGAACATGAGAACTACAAACGAAACGGGGGCGGCCGCTCTATTTATGGAGAAACGAGGGGCAATGAACGGTGAAGATGGCTGGGTTGGTGGAAGTATGTGGGTGAGATGCGTCCACGTGCAATAGATCCGCCCTCGTTCTCCACTAAGGCGGTGATAAGAAATCAACGGCTATTTCTGACGCTACTTTTTGAGACGAATAAAAAGAGAGCACGTGTCCGGCCAGCGTGGATCGCACGCTCTCGAGAGAAAAAAACAATACATTAATTGGACGCGTCACGTGGACCACGTCAATCGCATCGCATCTAGGGTGCCGTGTCGTGGGGATAACCCTCGGCTTCCGGAATCATCGATGCTAGGTCCAGCCCATTACCGAAAATAACGCATGGGCGGACCTCAACTATTACAGCATGAATCCAGACGCTGAAAACAGTCCATCAACGAAAACTCCACAGGGAAACAATAACAATAAAAGAAGTCTCGTAAGATGCACGAGTCCTACGACGGCTGTGAGCGGAAGAAACATTGTATGAGGCGAAAAAAACAAAAAGAAATAGGAAAAAAGAAAGATAATAAAAGGTAATAATTAAAAAAGCAAATAAATATAGAATAAATATAAATAAAAAATAAGATTATTAAGTAGTTATGATATCAAATCATATTAAAAAAGAGTGGAAAAAGAAAATAAAAAACTTTTCTACCACTTTTCCCCATTTTTCTATTTGATAATGAAAGAAGTCTGAAAAAATATGAATAAGTGAAGAAAGAGAGAAAATAATGTAACATGATAATGAATCATGATTACAAATAAGTAAATAACGATAAAATAAGTAAGCTAATTATATAAAAAGATTGAAAATAATAATTAAAAATATAGACATTGAAAAATAGGGCTATTAGACCAAAAAAGGATGCCGTGCCACAATAAGCTAGAATACCCACCTAAGCTTAGATGTTGGAAATCAGCTTACTTCAAGATTGATGGCCCATCCATGAACCTTGCTTAGCCGCATGCGGCAAATAATCTCATCATCATCCTTAGTGCCTAGTTATGACCATCTAAAATGTATACATTTTAGGCATCCAGCTAAGGATTTGAACCACAGCTCAGTAAAGACAATGCTGCATTTCTAGTGTTGATTAACTAACAGATTATTGATAAAAATCATGAATCAAGCACCACATTGAAGGTCTAACATTCATTCATTAAAGACGATACATACAACCAATCTCTCGTTTTGCCATTTTCCATTTTAATACAGTTCTCGCTGCTAGCCGAAAAAGATACCCACTTGGCTCCAAGCATCTGCTCAGCCTAACAATTATACAACCATGAAACCACACAAGGAATCATCACATACTGATAAGCTTCACGAGTATGGAGGGAGGCGGCCATGGCTTAGTGGTCCAACCTCACTACTTGGTTATTAGCAAGCACATAGGCAGCACAGGGCTATAGTCTTATGTTGGTTGCCCGCCCAAAATCTACCAATGACAAATCACTTCAAACATTCTGCAGCTCTTCTGCTGATATTCACATTGACAAAGGCAATAATAATCTTCTCTCTCTTTTTCTTGCTAACCTTCTGTGTGTAGAAATCTTTAAGCACAGGTGAAGAACGATCCCAAGGCATATCAGAATAACGGACAACCGAATATATCTGAAGTAAAGGGTCAGATAGGCGGATACTACCACATGCAAAACAACAAGGCCCACAAAAGAGCCGCAACAGCATCAGCACTGTACCGAGTCCGCATAAAATTTTCAGTTAGTTCTCTATAATACCAAAAAATAAAAAAATAAAAAAGAAAGAAAATGCTTTATGGGTGCTCTTATATCTGCCTTAATTAGATGGAAAATATATGCACGTGGAAGGAAATATATCAATCTCTAGCTACAAGATGCCTATTACTAAATTATATTCACCCATTCAACACAGTGCAGTTCTAAAACAGAACTTCAGTCAAGTATGTCTAATGAAAACTTGGAATTCCAAGCTAGATATTGCCTCCTCAGAATAATATATAATGTGGGAATGGGAATCTAAGGGTTTGTTTGGATTCACTACACACCTGTGTAGTAGGGTGTGTAGTCCTTACTATACACCCTCTATTATACTGTACTCAACATTCCAGCCGAGCAAAGAAATTTCTCACCACACCCATTATTCCTACTTTTTCAATCATCATCCCTACTTTTCAATCATTATTTCTACCTTTGTAATAATTTATCCCATATACTCTACATTTTATTCGTTCACCTATATTCTTTTAATCATTTATCTACTTTTTTAAATACACACCCAACTACACTTTACTCATTATATTATTCTTTACCTTCTGCTATACACTCTGTGCAGCACTACACACCCAAATCCACACCCTTTTCCACATGTTGTGACCATGTGCTATAGAGACAAAATCAACAAATGTTGGAAGATGTTACCTCCAATCAAAAGACAGGCAGTGCAACATGCTATGATCAGGGGCTCTTAGAAAGGACTTCCAAACTATGGCATAATGAAGGATAAGTGATGATTGGCATAAGCCGAAATCCAGCTACTTAGTTGAAAAACATAAGATATGATTGGTATCATCCATAATTCTCAAAATAAACTGTAACAACAACAGAAAACAAAGCTAGAAATCAAGCATAAGATATGATTGGTATCATCCATAATTCTCAAAATTAACTGTAACAACAATAGAAAACAAAGCTAGAAATCAAACTAACTACTAGGTAACTAAACACCAAAACAAACTACATGACTAATAAGAAACTAGAAGAGCATGAGAAAAGATGACGAAAAGAAACTAAATATTGTTGATGCATCAGCCATTTAAAGGAGGTGAACTCCACAGAAAAGATACGGAGCGAAAATAAGCTATAAAGTCATTTTGGGAACTTATTGATAGCTTCTTAACTGATAAAGTGACACCATGCAATTTCTTTTCTTGCATGCCACTGGAAAATGGATCGCTGATATGGGTTTATTTCATATTTTATTTTTTAAAGTTTTTAATCTTTAAAAGAATAGAGAAAAAAAATGTTATGATCCATGACAATATTTTCGAAATGAAAAGACAAATGCTTCACTAATTTTGTTCTTGGTTTCCATCCCATGATTAATGAATGGTTTTACAGAAATCCTCTCCAGCTTCCACTTTGACTCCATTGATATTTTGCAATCAAATAAAGCTCTGCGCATTCATCTCCACTCACCAACCCAGCTCTAATTGCTTCATTAATCTCTGTGTGATCTCAAATTATTGGCCCCACACCCAAAACAATGAAATTGGCCTTTTTTATTGTTATCTCCGTCAAGAATCTTATTAGATGCATCAACTTCACTCTAGTTGTTACAAATGCTGGGTTGGGCATATTTTGTTCCATTAAATTTATTAAAGAGCATTCCTTGTTTAGCTCGAGATTTGCATCAACCTCAGCTCTTCAGTCATAATCATGCCAATCAAAACAATATGACATAAATCCATCATTCATTCATAAGCCACATATAAGGATGTTTTGTAAATGTTGAACCTTGTGCTCCCTTGAATAGACGCCCCTTATAGACAAACTAAGTTGACTTGTGATGTGCTTGATTGATATTTGAATCATTCAACCAGGAGAAAATAAGATATTATAATAGAAGAAAGTAGCATTCCAGCAGCACACAATTTGTAAATGAAATTGTTTGCGACAAGTATACTTAAATTTGATGATATTCCATTCTTAATCAGTCTGACTTGGTCCAGATTTTCACGCAACATCATGAAGTAGTGGCAAACAAACATGACCAAAACTAAAAAGACAGGAAAGGAAACCCGCAAATTCCTGAAAAGTGGTACAGAAACTGTGACCACCATTAGATATAATCCATAAACAATGCCCAAAAAATTAGAAGGTAAATTCCCAAAAAAGTGTGAATACAGCGAGACTAACATTAAAAATAACACATAAAAAATGCCCAAGAAAATAGAAATCGTGAACGAGTAAGTGTAATTAGGTATGAAGGAAACAAAGATCAGGATGGAGGAGAAGGACAAAAGGGAAAGACCCGTTAGTGATTTGGTGTTTGGGAGAGGAGGATAAGTGGAGCCTATCGATGGTGACTTCGGATCTGAGACTCTCTCAGCTGTTCCACGCGTAATCATTTTTCCTATGGGATGAAGGGATTTGCCCAATCTGACCCAACTCCCGTTATGGTTTCAACCCAACTACTGAGGGTTTTCAGATGCAAAGGCCAGGAGCACGCATCTCCCATCTCCAGAGCAGCCGCAGCAGCAGCAGCTGGCTGCAGGAAAGAATCACAAGCAACGCCGTCAGCGACTTCCACGCAAAGGGCTGAGGATGGTTACCGACGAAAATAAGGCTCTCTTTGTTAATTTTCATATTCTATTTTATTAAAACGAAAGAGGAGAAAATGAAAACAAAGGTAGTCAACCATAAATAAATAAAGTTAAAATAGATTAAAATAATAATTAAAAAAATTAATAATAAAAAAATTAAGATTATTATGATAAAAAAACTATCAGATTATACTTTAGGAAATGAAATTTCTTAAAATTCTTGGAAATGAACTCGTGAATCTAATTCGTGTAGAATTTAATTCTCTGAAAAATTATTTTATTTTTCAATGGGTTAATTTGATATATAAATTTCATAATAATCCTAAATTATATGTTGTCTTTTATTGAAAGGAAAGAGAAAAACTGGAAGCAACCATAAAATAAATAAAGTTGAAAAAATAATAATTAATAATTAAAAGTAACATTATTATAATTGATATATGTTAAATCATATTTTAAGAAAAGAATTTTTCTTAAGATTCTTATAAATGAACTTATTAGCAATCTTGATTTTATTATAATGGAATTCAGTTATCTAACATATTTTATTTACTTTTGACATGTAACTTCCATCACAATCTAAATTCTTTTTATTATTATTTATCTTTTATTAATTTTTTATTTATTTTAACCTTATCCACTTTAAGGTCATAATTATTTCTATACTGTCAAATCATTTTATTTTCATTTAATTTAATTTCAATAACATATGGGTGACTAATAATGCCAACTTTCTTGAATTAACTAAAAACCCACTCAAGTATTATTTTTTATCTTTTTTTTACTGAAAACTTACTTATTTTATACCTAATAAATGTTATTTATTATTTCATTTCTTTTTTTTTACTTTTCCTCTTACGTTTTTCATTTTTAATATATCTTTTCTTCGGTTACCAAATGCAACCTAAAGTCCTTGTTGAACCTGTGTAGGAGATAACTTCTCAAATTATTAGTAATATATTGAATCAAATATTAAAATATAAATAAATTTAAAAAATAAAAATAAAAAAATTCAATGATACTTTATTATAAATATAAATTAATATCTAGATAAGAATGCTTATCAAATATCGAGTTACTTAAAACAATAAACATATGTGTGAATTTAATATACCTTTATGAACTAAATTGGTCAAAGCAATATAATTTGGGGATGTTAAGTTCTATTTGCTCTATGAAGACCAAATAATATATAAGTGAACTAAAATTGATTAAATTTAAAAAATTAGTCACAATTTTACCTTTATTTACTTACATTTTAGGTTTAATATTTATTTAAATATATAATAATCAATATCAGAAACTAAATTTTAATTATATTGGTTTTAAGACCTTTGATTTGTATTTTATAGATATTTAGTAGAATTGTGAAAATATGTTTAAAAATATAATAATTTATAAATTTGAAAATTGCCTATGCAGCTAGTTCCAAATACAACAACTTATTCCATATTTGATTCTAGTTAGATGTTAGCAAATAATTAAACTATGCAAATATAATAAAAATTTGATCGGAGATAATAGATTACTAAATGATCATTACACGTAAATTTTTTATCCACTGAATTTATTATTTTTTAGATATATTATTATAATTTCCATAGCTGAATGTGATGTAAATTAGTTTTAGTATCAAACCCCACTGACCTAACAAAAAATTGTATTAAGCTGGGTTGGTAAAATGAGAAGAGTGAGTTCACAAAATTGGGTTAAGTTGAGAAGGTAGCAACCTAATTTAACCTAACCTGATTTCAAATTTATCTAAATCATTGAGCCTATCCCATGCCTTTTCACGCCCCTCCACTTATCACATGTCCTTCTTGTACTTTAGTATTGAAAACATATTTTTAATATTTTTTATATCACACTTGATATACTATATTTATTTAAAATAAATTTTATTATAATTGAAGCGGAAATTTTGAATTTTCAACTAAAATAGAGGACGTGAATTTTACCCAAACTCAACCCAATTTTCCTGGGATTGGATTAGTGTTGGGTTAAAATTTTATAAATAGGATTAAGTTTAGAGTTGGGTAGAGATTTTTTATATAGAGTTAGGTTTGACCCTAACCTAAGTGATCTAACCCCATTCACACTCTTAGCTTGCATGTTAGTTTTTTAATAAAATAATAACAACTCTTCATATGGCCTTCTCTGATAATTTTTTGAGATAATTGGATAGACAATTAGGTAGGAAAACAATTTAAAATGAGTTGTGACCCAAATAGGTATATAAATTGAGGTGGGTTGAACTTAATCTTAGAGCGACCTAACCCTATTTGACACTGGGTTCCGACAACTATTTTGGCTAAGGCTTTATTTGGCCGCACTGTGAGATTTAAGCACTTTTGCAAAAGTGTTGTCACAAAAGCGCGTTCAAAAGAAACAATAATTTGTAGCTTCCGCCTTCTTTATGTGGAAAATAAACTTTTACAATGAAAAAAAAGCATGACGAAAGAATGCGCGGCCAAATTAACCTCCTTGCAAAAGTACATTTATGCCTCCAAAAGCGCTTTAACCCCCTTGCAATACACGACAAAACAAAGCTTGAGTAGGTTGAGTTTAGTCAATAAGAGAAAAACTAACTCAGCTCATAATATTAATAAATATTAAAAGAGATACGTCTCCCATTCTCCCCCAAATATCCTATCACATTCTATAGTTGTCACCCAGCGCACTCATCTTCCTCTGTAAGTAAGAATTTTATTGAAGGAATTCTACGAAGTGCAGAAAAATTTTAATGGTCTGTTATTTATTAGAATGGAAGATGACTGTTGGGAGTTGGGTATGTCTCTGATCCCACATTTCCTAGGTTAGTTCAAATGCATTAGTAGATAAGTCTTGCGCAAACTCCTAACCAGCAAGATGCATTTTGGAAAACCATACGGGCGCAGTCGATTTACAACCAGAGCAAACAATATTTTGCAGTGGTAGCCATTGACCCAATTCTATAATGGTATAAGAGTTGTTGGATATCTTCCTTGGCTCAAGATGAAAGAGATAATATATTTATTTTGCCATTTTAGCACTTAATTATGAGAAATTTGTGAATTTTTTAGTTATGGTAAAATTTTTGATCTATCATTTTTGACCGATGATTCGGCATATTGTATGTGAAAAACGTATTTAAAATGGCTTCTATAGAGTTTTTTAAAATTTTCCTCCGAAATGGGTTATCCGACGATTCGGCATGCGGGAAAGAAGATGAAAATTTTACCCATTAGTCTATATGATTTTTAAATTTTGAAAAAAATGGCCTGAGGTCAAAGTGTAAATATTTTAAAAGATTAAGGTCTTTTTGTAATTTTGAAAATGTGAGGAATATTTATAAAATTTTTTACAAGTCAAGGGTGTTTTTGTAAATTTTCAAAAGCTAGGGCATTTTTATATTTTTTCAAGCTAAAGCCAGTGGGTTGGATGGGCCAGCTGGCCCAAGCATATATCCAATGGGCTTAACCTATTTCAGGCCCAATCGGAGTGAACCTAGGCCAAGCTCACAAACCACGCCCAAGAGGGGCCCAGTAGGAGTGGCCGGTGGTGGCGATGACCAGCGTTGGAAAACGGCCGGCCGATGGCTAAATTTTTTGGCAAAATCAAAAATCACCTAAATAATTAGGAGGCTCACCTTGCAGTTCAAGAATTATAAGATGAACCCTAAACATACCATGAGGCAACATATATTGAAGATGTCCAATATGATTCTACAACTATAAAGTGCTAGCCATGTACTTTCAGATAAGTAATAAGTTACAGTCATGATTCAGTCTCTTCCAGATTCATGGGACTATATGAAGGTGAATATAACTCACTATGATAATATAAGAACTTTCAATGATATTACACACCATCTGTAGCTGGAGGATGATCGTTTCGTTATGAACAAGCTCTCCTCTTAGGCTCTGGCGGCGTAGTCTGGTTATACGTCCAAAAATAATGATTTTAAGCGTAAAAGGAACTATAAATTAAAAGGGAAGCAAACTGAATAAGGGAATAAGTACAAAAGAAAGAAGTGCAAAAATAAGAAGAAGGACATTAACAAGTTGAAATGTTTCAACTGTAATCAATTGAGATACTTCGCTTATAATTACACTGAGGTGAAGAAGGTAACTCTTATTCCACAATCTCTCTGTTGTGCATATGTTTCTAGTGCGGTCATGCTAATAGAATTTTATCTATTATGAATTGTAGACCATGTAACTCGAGACCATGTAGCACTTGTGGAATACTGTTAAATACCTGCAAAATCCTAATGGATATTTATGAGAAATAATTCCAAATTAGAAGTACATGTGAAAGTTGAACTTATAAGAGGGACAAAGTTTACTGTTGAATGATGTCCTACATGCTCCAAATATTCAACAGAATTTAGTCTTGTTTACTGTTTTTCTTAAGTTAGAATACAATTTAAATTTTTCTAGTAATGGACTTTAAATTTTGAAAAGAACCGCATATATTGGTTACAGACCAATGTCTGATGAATTTATTAATTTAAATTTTAGCAATATTGAAAATTATTTTACAATTACATCATCTTTTTTGAGTTTGAATGATAATGTATTATGGCATACTAAATTTAGTCATATAGGTCAAAACAGGATGAATAGTTTAGCTCGAGATAGACTGTTGGGTCAACTCACCAAAATTTCATTACTATTGTATAAATATTGCTTGGCTGGTAAAGCAACTAGGAAGCCATTTGGAAAGAAATCCTATGCTACTCAACCATTGCAACTTATTCACTCAAACTTCTGTAGTCCTATGAGTGTGAGGGTGAGGCATGATGACTCCCATTTCATCACCTTTATTAATGATTATACGCACTTCAGTTATGTTTATCTAATTTCCCATAAATCTAAAGCATTAGCCTATTTTAGAAAATTTACAAATATGATTGAGAATTAGTTAAACATAACAATCAAAGGATTGCGAACAAACCGAGAGCGTGAGTATTTGTCAAAAAAATTTAAGAAATTCTGTGATGAAAATGGTATAGCCACATAGCTGACAATTCTATATACTCCGCAATAAAATAGTATTGCAGAGTGAAGGAATAGAACCCTATTAGAAATGGTGAAATCCATGATGGTGCAGGCAAAGTTATTTATCTTCTATTGGGGAGATACTCTTTTGACTGCTACATATGCACTCAACCGTGTATCCTCTAAATTAGTCGCATCAACGCCCTATAAGTTATGGACTAAAAGAAAGCCTGATCTTAGCCTTTTGAGGCCTTGAGGATCGACAACATATGTTACTAGCACATCTTACAAGCATGAAAAGTTAGGACCTAGAGGGAAGAAATGTATCTTTATTAAATATTCTGATTCTTCCAAGGGTTACATGTTCATTGGTGAATTTGATGATGACACTATAACTGAAATGGAATCACAAGATGTTACCTTCTTAGAGAATAAATTTGAGTAATAGCATTCAGTGAAATTCTTCGGAACTCTCATCAAAGAGAAGTAATCGTCCAATTATTAAGCATAATGATTTTTGATTGAAGGTGAGACGCTTATGATTTTTTCATTGGATGAGAATGGGCCTAGAACAGTTTATGATGTGCTATCATGCCCTACAGAGATAAATGGAAACAAGCAATGGAAGAGGAGATGGACTCTATGAGATCCAACCATGTTTGGAACTTGGTTGATCTTCCACTTGGACACAAGGCTATTGGGAATAAAGGGGTTCTCAAAATCAAGCGTGGGATGGATGGATCCAAAGAAAGATATAAAGCGCACCTTATGGCGAAAGGACTCACCCAAAAGGAGGGTATGAATTTTGAGGATATTTTTTCCCTAGGGGTGAGATTTACCTCAATTCGATTAATTTTGTCAATCATCACACATTTAAACCTCGAATTACATCAGATGAATGTAAAGACAATATTTCTCAATGGAGAACTAGATGAGGACTTAATGGAGAACTAGATGAGGAAATCTACATGCATCAGCTAGCTATTTTTGTAGAAGTAGGTCAGGAGGGAAAAGTCTATAGACTTAATTGCTCGATCTATGGATTAAGACAATCATCTAGGCAATGATATTTAAGGTTTTATTTACTAATATTAATATTTTATTTTTCAATGATCGATGAAAACCACTATATATATATCAAGAAGTTCAAAGATAATTTTATAATATTATATTTATATGTAGATGAGTTCTGATAGGCGTAAAAAATAAGGAGTTTGTCATATTATTAAGGAATGATTGTCCACAACTTTTAAGATGAAGGACACGGGTGAGGTTAGCTACATTCTCGGGTTAAAGATCCTAAGAGATCGATCAAGAAAGTTGATATCTCTTTCATAAGAAATATATATTAACAAAATACTTGAGCGATTTCATATGTAAAATTGCAATCTTATAGACACTATCATCACTAAGGGTGATGGCTTGAGCCTTGAAATATGTCCAAATAGCCTCGATAAAATTAATAATATGAAGAAAGTTCCTCATGCTAGTGCAGTTTGCAGCAGTGTTTTAAAAACTAAACTATTTGATGAACCATTTTTATGTCTAGTTCAAGTTCAACCGGTTCAACTGTTGGTTCAAACCATGTTGAACCATGATGTCAAGATGACATAATTATGATGTAATAATTATTTTAAAATTTTTTAATTATTAAAAAATAATATTAAATATATATAATATTGGGTGTAGGCAAAGAGCCATTTGGCTGACTTATTGATATTTTTATATAAGATTAAATAACATAATTATGCAAAGCATGAAATTGATAAAAATTAATGACATGATAATTTATCAATGACGAATTTATGATCATGATAATGATATTTTCATTATCAATGAAAATTTATTAACTAGTGCTTTTGCAATTTTTATTTTTTATTATATTTTATTATTTTATAAATGCCTGAGACCAGAACATGGTTGGATCGATTTTTAAGGTCCAACCGTTCGGTCTAAGCGGCCCAAACAATTTTCAAGAAAATACAAGAATATGGTATAAATCGGACCGCCCACTTTGTGGTTCATAGTCAAACTAGTCGGATCGGGGGTCTAGTCCAATTTTCAATAGTTGACAATTTGATGTATGTTCTGATGTGTACCCATCCCGATATTTATTATGTTATAGGATTAGTCTGTAAATACCAATCAAACCTAAGATGTGAGCACTATTATTCAAATTTTCAGATACCTCAAAGGCACTATGAACTACATGCTCTGTTATCAAAGACATGATCTACAATTAAAGAAATATATAAATGCTGATTGGGGTGGTGGCCTTGATGAGCGTAAATCCACATCTGGATATGTATTCTCACTAAATAATGGAGACATATCTTGGAGTAGCAAAAACCAGTCATGTGTAGCATTATAAACCATGGAAGTTGAGTTCGTAGCATGTTCAGCTGCAATGCAAGGGATAGTTTAGTTGAGGCGGTTCCTACTGCATCTAAGAGTCAGTGTCTTGGCTGACAGGCCTGTACGTTTATATTGTGATAATCAGGCGTTATTGCACATATGAAGTATAGAGTCTCATAGGATGGTTTAACCTAAGAGGGGATAGATGAATTGGGTAAATAAAAATTCATCATTTAACCTAAATTGAATCATTTTTCTCTTTTCGTGCTTATATGGTGCGACATAAGATGAATAATAGAACAATAAGGTACAGAGAAATAAAATAAATACACACACACATGCAAACAAGACAATTTTTATAGTGGCTTAGGACCCCGTCCCTACATCCACTCTTCCAAGGATATCAATTCATTATACCTTGGGTTCTATCATACCCCATACAATGGAATATATAAGTGTCCTCGATACTTCTTATGGATTCTAGCTCCAAGTGGCATAAACAAGTATCCCTGACGCTCTTCTGGTTTTATGAGCTCACCAGGAAACTCACCCGTTTTAAAGATCATAAGCAAACTTGGTAGTTTTCCCAAGCTCATTACCAACTCACTAGTTTCGAAGCTCACCAGCAAACTTAATGGTTTTCTAGAAATCACCAACAACTCATCATAATGTATTTTATTAAGTTTACCACAAACTCTCTGGTTTTCAAATTAACCAGAAAACTATTACACATTTAAGCATAGGAAAAGATATGATCTCTCTCTCTCAGCTCTATTAATACATAAAGATCTTCCTAAAATGTAAATATAATGGTCATGATGATTATCAGATTGAAGTGCATAAAGATAGATGACGGTTTAAGTTCTTGGCATAGGTGTAAGGATTTGCATATACTTAAGCTCATTCGAATAAATTCCTTCACCACCTTTAAATCGCCTTGTTTCTTCTCCTTAAATGGCTTTTTTAAAATCTCGATCGTTGGAGAAAATGAGATTGGTTGAATGTAGAAACAAGAGCAACATTGAATAAATAAGACTATTTGGGTTTTCTGCCATTGAAGTCCAGGTCTTTCTGATTTATCTCGCGCTGTTGCATCACCGTTCAGAGAGGATGATAAGTTGTGTAAAAAGGTATTCATCGTTTAACTTGTCACAGCTTTAAAAGTCTTGCAACGCCGTTTATTGCCGAAAATGATGATTGGTATAAGTTTGTATAATGGCGGCTCAAGTGCAGATGTCATTTATATATTAGTCACATAAATTGGGTTTTCCTCTGACAAGTCACAGGCTCTCTTTGTTTATATTTGTCTGTCATAAGTTGCAGATGAATTCCTCATAGGTTCGTCTGTCAATTGAACTTCTATAAGAATGATTTTGTCTATTGCAAGTAGCAAACAAACTTTAAATGACACAAATGAAGTTAAACTGACTGATAGACAAACTCTTCTTTATCTGTCTCATTTCCTTTAGGAGAATTGTCTAATAATCAATCATTCATATATGAGTTTTGTCTGTTATAGATAACAAGTCATCTCTAGATATTGCTGACAAAGTTGAGTTGATCGATTGACAGCCTTCTCCTTCTATACGAACAAATGGATGAAGTGATATGTTTTTTTCTTTATTTTTCATCGTCTATTGGAAGTGATAGACAAAGTTCGCTCAGTCTTGCACTAATAGATGAAGTGTAGTTTCTTCTTTTGTTCCTTGTTGTTTGTTGAAGGTGTTAGACGAAGCTAACTTTAACTTGTTTGAATAGACGAAGTATGACGTTCGTCTGATGTAAGCGATAGATGAATTTTGTTCTGCTTTGTCTTGGATAGAATACTTTGTACGTTGCATTTATCTATTGTAAGTTGTAGACGATCATGCCTTGGCCTGTTGAAACTCATTTCGATCCAAGCAGCACTTTGTCTATTTAGCTTTATCTATCCTCACTATGAAGTTTCTACTTTGTCTTTTGTTTTGACTGATGTTTTATCTATAGTGAGTAACAGACGAACTTTTGATTCACAGACGAAGTGAAGTTTTTCAACTGTTCCACACACTTCAAGCAACATAAGGGATTTGTTCTTACAACTGTTCTGCCCAGCTGAAGTTGTATTCCCTTCTTTGTTCATATTGTCTTTCTGTCCTCAAACTAATCCAATCTTCTTACTTTGTATATAGTTGTCTGGGAGACAATTTCTTTGTCTTTCTTCATTTGTTTGCTAAGTTGTTGAGTTGCTTCTTCATCCTTGCACTTTTTCTTGGACAGACTTTGATCAAATCAAGTATAAGTAATCTGAATTTCTCGAACGCAATTTAAGCTCTCTAATCATGTCTTTTTCTTTAACTTTTTGTTTTGCATTTGTCTGTTGATATTTTCTCGTTGAAGTTAATAGACAACGCAAACTCGTTGTAGCTCATTTTCGAAGCCATGTTTATCTCCTATTACTTTTGTTCGTGGACGCTTCTTTTAGACAACTACAACCTTTCTTTGTTACTTGTCTTATGTTTTCTTCTTCTTCTTCTTCCATGATTTTTATTAGTTTAGCTTCTTTATAACGTAGCAAATAATTGTAGCTGTTTGTTTACAGACTATCATGATCCTGCACTTGAACTTAATTGCACTTGCTATGTTGTTAGCTTTCATATATAATATCATAATGTATTTTATCCTCATGTGATTTTATTATTTTGTAAAGCAAAGATAATATACATTTTTATTAAATGCATAATATGAAAGCTTAAGTAATTATGGTGCATAGTATTTATTTAGCAAATTTATATAGTAAAGGTTAATTAATGTTTATTGTGTGTGCAACATAAAGTAAAGACTGTATGCTTGTTTAATTAAATATTCATGATTCAGTATTTATGTTAATTAATTATTATCAATTCATAATCATATATGTGATTATTAGATATCTAAGTATACAAACTTTTTATCTTAATACAAGTTTTATTATTATCAAAATCATACACAATAATGCTAACATGAAAGACTTTAGATATCATAGTAGAACCAAGTATATCAACATCAAGTATAATTTTCTAAGAGACATCGTAGCCAATAAGTTAGTGATGGATTGGAGTTTACGAGAGATAGACGATCTAAAGAGGTATACTTCCACTGCAATACTCTTCCATTGTTCTTTCATTGACTTATGTTGAATAAATACATTTTGATTTGGAATCAATTATTTGTATTTATAGCATTAATGACAATGATTTAAATGTGAGTTTGAGTTTAAGAATTGTGGAATGGATTTCAACATTTTAGATCTTATGATTATTTGTTTCTTGTTTAGTTCATATAAAAATGTTTGAATATTGATTTTATGAATAAATGAGTGTTTAAGTCAATATTGTAAATTTATATTATATATTTCGTAGATGTTAAAATGTAGGGTTAGGGTTGAAATGTGGTTAACCCAGCCCGTTATATATGTAAGGTTGTGATGAGGCCAATCGGATCTGCTATACATATAAGGTTTGGTAAGAGTTTTAAAACATAGGGCGACCCGAACCTAGTATGAACCGAATGATTTGCACTAGTAGACCCAAAGATGCCACCAGTGAATGAAGACCAACTTGAATTGTACTTTTTACCATGCATATCTACGCACACCCGCACCCACAAATTGAGGTACCCCACAACACACCTATCACTCTCCTTATGTTGTTTTTTTGTCCCACGATGCTAAATCACATATCTTGATGGTAGATTTAGTGGTTCAAAAATATTAGAAATTTAATAGTATCTAAAGACAATTCAATCATGCATTTAATAGAAAAAGTGACATTATAATCATTTTGCACATATGTAATCGAAATAATACACCATATTTCACAAAAGACATAATGTAAATTACTACATAAATAGTTTGTTAAAGATTGGGTAGAATCCCAAAGAGACAATGATACATTGGAGGCCACAGATAGAACTACAGTGTCCTTTTTTTTATCTTTTAAAGAGCAAGAGGAAAAGAAAAAGATAATGACAATGATAACAAAGAAAAAATATTAAGTAACTTAAAATTAACTATTTAGATATGGTGTATTAAAAAGCGTATTTAAAATATGTATTAATATTAGCAAAAAAGAAAATATATAAGGAAAGGATAATGATTGAAAACATGAATTTTAACAAGAAAAAGTAAATAAGTTAAAAGCATGAAAGTTGTGCAGAGGGGGTGTATTTCAAATGGCTTAGACATGTGAATTGTGGATACTTTATCATCCATTTTGTTCATTGGAGGTTGTTTGGATAAAGCCTCTTTTACTTTTCTGGCTTACTTTATCTCTGGTTAATATTATAATAAATCTAACTAAATAAGGCATTATATTTTATGTCAATTCTATCTTTGATTCTTTACACAATGAATTCCATCGTTTATGTTCAATAAGTATTATCTTTTCACCTGAAAATCTGTTTTTTCAATTCATTATAATACTATTTTTTTATTATTTTAACAAATTGTAATATTTACTTTACTTTACCTTTCTTATGTACCGAACCAATTAGAACCTGAATAAGCAGGTAAGCATATAAACACATTGCATTTAATTGAAAGGGATAAAAATAATTGAGCAATGGAAGAGTCAGCAACTTACTGTGCGCAAGTAGAAGTAGGTGAAGAGGCCTTTGCGGCAATCCGTGTTGATCCCTCTTCGCTCCAGCTGCAATTCACGCGTAACGTGGTCGCCCCGTTACATTGGCTGGGCAAGATTGGATTGGAATATACGTGGATGCTTCCTAGCTAATAAAAGAGCATTGGAATAAAGTGGCGCAAAAAGTTGCCAGTTTCTTGTGTAAAATGCAGTCACCTTTGCAAAATCATTCACTGTAAAGTTGCCCCCGACTCTCCCAGTAAACGTCAAGGTAACATCTCCCGCTCGTTTGATGGCTCGTCGGATTGGCATGTACGCGCGAGTCTCCCTAACCTCGGCTATAATTCATCAACACAAGCATTCAGAAGGATGATCCTGTACTCCTAGTTATCCTTCCCATTACCATTCTTTTTCCTTGTTTCCTACGCAAGCTTTCAGAAGGATGATCCTGTACCCCTAGTCATCCTTCTCATTACCATTCTTTTTCCTTGTTTCCTACACAAGCTGAAAGAAGGATGATCTCGTCCTCCTAGTCATCCTTCTCATTACCATTCTTTTTCCTTGTTTCCTACACAAGCTTTCAGAAGGATAATCTCGTCCTCCTAGTCATACCTCTCAATACCGTTCTTTTTCCTTGTTTCTCAACTTTGAAAAAAAAAATAAATCAAATCATGAAAAATAGATAATTTTTCTGGATGAATATACGGAGAGTAGTGACTAAAAATGTAAGAAATAAACAGAAAAAATAAGATTGTTAAAGATAAATAAATGGTGTATTAAAGAAAAGAAGAAGGCGTCTTGCATTTCTTAGCTTTTAATCAGACAAGCATCTAAACAGGCTCTTCCAAATAATTTAATAATACCAGATTTGATAAAAAAAAAATATTATGTTTAAGTAGGCGTTATAGGTATTTTATTTAGATAAATTCTTAACAAACGATTTAATTCACTAGTGGACGTTGCATGTGGTGTGACCCTTCTGAGCTTTCTTAAAAAAAGTAGATTTCTGAAGTGGGCCGATGCCCAATAATTCAGGGAGCTGTAGCCCAGACATCCATCCTCTCTCTCTCTCTCTCTCTCTCTCTCTCTCTCTCTCTCTCTGCCCATCGCTGTCTGCAATTATTTTCTTGCCACGAAATCAGAGTCGCGCAGTAGCTTAGAAGCATCAGGAGCTCAAACGCAGCCAAACCCCCAAAATCGGGAATACATCTTTCCACTGCTCTAAAAGAATCACCCTCCATTATTTATAACCTAAGTTAGCTTTCCATCCGCCTGTCATTGTCAATTTGTTTTCCAAAGGAGAACGGAAGACACGTTGGCCACAACGGCCAAAAGCAGTTTCCTTTTTCCACACTGCCTGCCTACGCGGAAGGAAGGAAAGAAGGTAGGAAAAAAAAAAACAATCCAATGCTCACCGACACCCACAGGTAGAAGGGAATCCGCTCATTGCTGTGCTTTCTCCACCACTTACTACATCAAAATACCAAATTTAAGTCCTTCTGTCGGTCCATAATCAGATAGAAAACATACAAAACCAACGGAGAAGATGCATGATTCAGCTCACTTCAACGTTCTGGATTACCAAATCTCCCTGATATTCTGCGCTTTTAAGAGGCTCCAGGACACTGCAACTCCTCTGGTAGCGGTGGCTGACGAAATTCATCATTTTTTTAATTCCATCAATTAAACTATTTTACTCCGACGCTTGTTCACGCGTATGCATGCACTAGAAAAGAAACAGGAGGCATCCATGGGGAAGCCCTGCAGGTGAAAACAATTTTGAACCGTCCAGATCTAAATAAATTGCATGCTGTATTAGTCGGAGTTAATCGTGAATGCAGGCGAGGAGCGGATGCGCATCAACCCTACACTCTGCCGGAGTAGGAAGTGAATGGGAAAGTGGGAATTGGACTCGCACCTTGGGATCCATTTTTCTTGACAAGTCACCGCCAGTTAAAACGGTCATATTATCACGTTTTGGTTAATGGAATTAAACCCCCCTCTTCCTCTCCCACTTTGCCTTTTCGGCGTCTATTTCAGCAAGCATCAAGCCACGTTTCTGCCACAGACAAAGCAAACGGGAGGGAGGCAGGGAAAAAGATAGAACAAAGAAGAACGAAAGAAGATAGTCTCTATCTACTGGTGCTCCTCCTCCTCTTCCTCGCTCTATGGCGAAGTTCCCACGCTCTTCTTCTTTCCATTTCGCTCTCTCGCTCCTTTTACTGGCTTTCTACTTTGCAAGTACGTATGTCGATATTCTCCTCCTCCTCCTCCTCCTTCTTCTTTTAAATTCTTTATTGTTTTCGAGGAGTCTCGGTCTCTCCAACCCGATCTTCTAATTGATCCTTGTTGATCTTGTCAGACGATCCTTAAAAGTAAATTGGAAGTTTCATCCTAGCTGTATCTTTCTTGAAATACCGATCTGCATAAGTTAAACAAGAAAACAAAAGTCCGTGTTCATAATTTAATTACAGATTGCGAATTCCTTTATATCTCCGTCTTTCGAGTTCGGATATCCTGCTTGTTTTGAAATGTTGATCATAACAATCGGAAAAATTAAAAACGGGGAATTTGAAATGTCTCAAGAAACGCCTCCTGCAGCGTATTCAAGTTCGAAGATCCAACTCCTTTTTCTTTTTTAGCCCCTTCCCTTAGCCTTGCCAACTGAAATTCAACACTCTTTCTTTCTTCCTCACATATTGATAGCGGAGATTTTGGCGTTTAAAGATAGCTTGACTTTGCAGCTTGACTCTGCTCGTCTTCCAGCATTAACGTCAAACAAACAAATTTATTTTATTAACCTTCCTTTCTTTTCTAATCTGTGAGTCAGCCAGGATGGTTAGAATTTTTTACAAGAAATTAAGGAAGAACACGAAACGTAGTTTGAGGAGACGGAATAGGCAGTGCTGTTGATGGATTGATGTGTCGTGGAGAGTAGCAGCGACTGCTATAGAGGCTTTCTCCTTGGACGGACATACAATCCAATATTCACAAACCAAATAACAATATTCCATCCCATTAAAAAAGAAATTTACTAGTAAATAGACGGTAGTATTTGATGAGTGGCACCTGAAAAAAAAATGGGGTTTTGTCTCAGGTGTAGAGGCCTGCTTCCACAAGTTTCACAGCATCAAGTCAGGATTATGGCCCAGTCAGTCATCCAATGTTTGTGGTATATCAACGGAACCCCTTTCCACTGCTCCTGGTGGTGAGTTAAAAACAGTAATTGGAAGAGGAAGCTTCGGAGCTAATAACAATATTCCAACCAAGAAATTGAAATTGATTAGTAATAACTTCTAATCAATAAAGCAATCTAATTTTGACAAAGAAAAGAGATAACCATCCACCTGTAGAACAGAACCAAATTAGAAAGTAAAAACCCAATTCCAGTCTCTCTCTCTCTCTCTCTCTGCTTGATTAGTTCTTGGGGGGATTTGGCAGGGTCGCAGTCGTTCATGGGCGTGAATTATGGGGAGGTTGCGAACAATCTCCCGACTCCCGAGGAAACAGCGAAGCTTCTCCAGTCCACTTCCATTACAAAAATCAGGCTCTACGGCGCAGACCCTGCCATGATCAAGGCCCTGGCCAACACCGGCATCTGCATCGTCATCGGCACATCAAATGGAGATATACCCTCCCTCGCATCCGATCCCACCATCGCCAGCCAATGGGTGGCATCCAACGTCGTCCCCTTCTACCCAGCCAGCAAAATCATCCTCATCACAGTGGGAAACGAGGTCCTCACGTCGGGGGATCAGGGCCTCATCTCCCAGATCCTCCCTGCCATGCAGAATCTCCAGAACGCCCTCAACGCCGTCTCCCTCGGTGGGAAGGTCAAGGTCTCTACCGTCCATTCCATGGCCGTCCTCAAGCAGTCGGAGCCCCCCTCATCTGGGTCCTTCGACCCTGCTTTTGGGGACTCCTTGAAGCAGATGTTGGGCTTCTTGCACGATACCGGCTCGCCCTTCACCATCAACCCGTACCCATACTTTGCATACAGAAGCGATCCCAGGCCAGAGACATTGGCCTTCTGCCTTTTCCAATCGAATGCAGGCAGGTTCGACAGTGGGACAAAGATAACATACATGAGCATGTTCGATGCTCAGGTTGGTAGCTGTTTAATAATAAATGAATTCATTCGCTAATTGAATACGGAGAATGATCTATATATTGACAGAGTCTTAATTGTTGGGACTTGGGGTGGGGTGGGTGCAGGTTGATGCCATCAGATCGGCCTTGAATGCAATGGGGTTCAAGGATTTGGAGATTGTGGTGGCTGAGACAGGTTGGCCATACAAAGGCGACAGCGATGAAGTTGGGGCTAGCGTTGAGAATGCAAAGGCATTTAACGGAAATCTGGTGCAGCACCTAAGGTCGATGGCGGGGACGCCTTTGATGCCAGGGAAATCGGTCGACACTTATCTCTTCGCTATGTATGATGAGAATTTGAAGCCTGGCCCCACTTCCGAGCGCTCTTTTGGCCTTTTCAAGCCTGATCTCACCATGACTTATGACATTGGACTCTCCAAGAGCAGCCAGGTAGGCATAATGCAATGCTAGCATTTGAAACATCTGTTCGGATGGAATTGCATTGTTCCTAAGCTCAACAGGAATTTTGGGACATTCATTCATAGGTCACCCCATCGAATCCAGCGCCTTCAACAACACCTACAAATCCAGCACCATCAGCATCAAAGATTACAGGCTGGTGCATGCCCAGGGCTGGCATCTCAGATGCTGAGCTGCAGACCAATCTAGATTATGCCTGTGGCCAAGGCATCGACTGCAGTCCAATCCAACCAGATGGGGCTTGCTACCTACCAAACACCGTAGCATCCCACGCAGCCTATGCCATGAATCTTCTCTTCCAGACTTCTGGAAAGAACCCCTGGAACTGTGATTTCAAGCAGACGGCCTCGGTTACTTCCACTGACCCCAGTAAGTAAACTCACTCAACTCTTTACACAATTAATCCGGAGTTCTATGAGATATTTTCACCTGATTAATTAAGATCAGAGGAATAGCTAATAGATCACCACGCTCCTAATATTCGATCTAAAAGCATCCAGAGATCCAGCTTATATTTAACATAGCTTAATGGCTTTTGTCCCTTTTTCTTCTTTCGTAGGCTATGGAGCATGCACCTACCCAGGAAGTTAGATGAAAGGTATATAATGTAAGGGGTTTAATTATTGCAAGTGTGTGAATGGAAGGTATGCAAGTGTAGGGCTTTGATTATCGAAGTGTATGGTGAATAAAGGGTATCTTTTGGTGGGGTATCTAGTGGTCTTATTCTTAGCTTGGTGGGTAAGCTATGTTTTTGTGGTTTCCTTGTAAATGTGTGGGCTAGCCATCTCTCTCTCCTCCATGTGTATTCCTGTGATGGAATTTCTTCTTCTGTTTGAAATGCTAGGAAGGGTGGAAATAAATGCTGCTGATTGTGGAAAGTTGGTGGTAGGAGGATAATTGAATTATTGAGATGATTCCAGATGGATGGGGACCTCTGCTTCTGCTCCTTGGATTGTATGCAACGATTGTACGTTGCAGAACGAGGAGGCCCCTCTTTGCGTTACTCCACATGTAAAGTCCAATTGACTGCATCGTACCCCACGTGTCTTCATGAGGGTGTAACACAGTTTGCTTCCTGTCCATTTCGGAGTGTTAATGATTCACTCTGCCGTGTGATCGAAGACTTTGAAGAGCGGGCGGTCTGGTTAACTGCACCTGCAAATGAAAAAGCTTCTATCCTTTCGGGTCATATATCTATTTTCTTCTTCTTAAAATGCTTATTATTATTTTTTATTTTATTCTATATTGACGTCATCATGTGTGCTGCTGACGTCCTTTTTTATTATTCTTTTCCTAATTCTTTCGATTTCTTTTCATTTCTCACCCCTTAAGATGTGTGTGGATGCAAGCTTAGGAAATTCCTTTTTTGAGGCCTAGATGGGTTTTGCGAGAGAGGATGATGACCGGATTCAAGTGATAGAGAGTTTAGTTTGGTTGAGTATTAAAGAGTGCGTGTTTTGTTGTGTAGTTTAAAGGACGGTAAGCAGCATAAAACAACACAAGATGAAGAATAAAGTATAATAAGATGTGTATCTGAAGAAGTGGGAAAATAATTGAAAAGATACTAATAAATGATTAGAAAGTAGAGAATAAATAAATATAAATAATTAAAAATAAGGGATAATAATCTAAATAAAAAAAAGATGCAGGGTGTAGTGAACGTTTACTTCGTTTAAATTAAAAGTAAAGGCAAAGGGTGTAGCGTGGCGATATCACTCCTGTTCCCTTTCTTACAGTCTTGCATAACTAGGGAGCTTTTGTCTTTTTTAGCTTCCCAGTGGCCTCCCTTAAACCTCTCCAACCTCAACTTCAATGTTTTATTCCTATTCAATTGGTCAATGACTCAATGCTAGGCTTGCTAGCTGGTCAGTGTTTTTTTTTTTTTGTTTTTCTTTTTGTCGGTCTAAACGATCCCTACCACCTTGACACCTCCGTAAAGGCCCCCAGCGGAAAACGGGCCTCCGACTTGCGTAACTGTTAAGGCAGCATGGAAACCAAATTTCCGGAAACAGCAACCATTTTTCTGCGAATTCAGATATTCAGTTGTGCAAACCCGTCTTAGTCCTGAATCAAGACAGAGGGCATTGTCAACTCATCCTTAATCCCCTATCAGCTGCTATAAAAATGATGACAAGAATCCTTAAAAATACCTCATCTTCAAAAGCGTCCTAAAGATGCTTTTTGCGTCAAAATATGAAGATGAAAAAAAAAAAATATATATATATATATACCATCTATCTTTATTATTATTATTTTGACATTTCGGGTGCATTTGGTAACGAAGAAAACAAGGGCGAACCTTTTCTATTCCTTTTTTTCAATAACTTTTTATGTAATTTGATATCTTAATTATTTAATAATATTTATTTTTTTTATTATTATCTATATTTTCAATCATGATTTCATATCTTTATATATAAAAAGCTAACCTATTTTTTCTTTATTCATATTATTTTTAATTATTATCTTCCATTACATCATATCTAGCATGATCAAAATCACAGACTAGACTCGGCTGGTCCAACCAACTTAACCGTGAACCAGTTATTGAGCAGTCCAATCTAGCCTGGTTGGGTCTAATATTAGAATTTTTTTAAAATTTAAGATTATTAATAAAATAAGAGTTAATTAAGTAATATAATATTATGATAAAAGATCTATATAGTTAAATTACTATCTAAATTTTACATCTTTCAAAATCATATTGTATTATTTAAAAAAAAAATTGTTCATCCGATTGAACCAAATGATTGAGCCAAATGGACAGTGAACCAGATGCCTGATATAGTTCAACCACTGGTCCAGTTTTAATAACATTGATCACACCACTCCCTCTCCTATTTCCATCTTTTCCCTGTTACCGAAGGCACATGACCAATTGCTGCCATCGAACGTATATACATCTTCAATTTTTATTTTCTCAAGACACGCGAAATCGGGAGAGTAAGAAAACTTGGCTCTTCGCTAGTGGAAGGCACAGCGGATTTTCACATTCACTGACACCTATCTTACCCCTATCAAAATAAATAAAATTCTTCGAAGGATAAACAGCCAATGCCCGCATGCGAAATGCTCTTATATGTGATGCATTTGATCTCTCAGTCGACATGGCAGTCTGAAAACAAAGCTGGAAAAGTATTGATCGATTCGTCCTCGCCTTCCTTGCTTCCAAAATACATCTCCATGGCAAGGGCATCCACAGGGTTAACTACTGTCCTTTCTAACAAAAGAGCCAATTACAAATTTTCCATCATCCAAAGCACTCTTTGAGGTACATACTGAAATTCAAAAGAACTGCTGATAAAAAACATGGTGGCATTCATTCCCTACATTCACCAAAAAATCAGACACTTGGAATATATGAGCAAAACATGAAGTTAAACCTTCGATGACACTATCAGCTTGCAACTGCAGAGAGCATGCTTCCATCACTTTTAGCATGTGACACCACCTCCCAACCTGGTCCTTTAAGAGGAGGGTCAACTGCCGTCGCAGCACCATTAGAATCCATGACCAAGTCACTGCGGTCCAAAACCCTTGCAAGATCTTCATCACTTATGTCTGTCTGAATTAGTTTGTCTTCTGCATCCTCTTCATCTCTAAGTAATGCCAACAGATCCAACTCCTAAAAGTTAACAAATCACATGTTGAAACTACATCAAAAATGCATACCACTACCTCAAAGAGAATTAAAGGAATAAGAAGATAAAGTATGCCAAAAAAAAGAGTTGGGACACTGACATCCAATGTGTTGGGCTTGACACTCTCCTGTTTGAATTGTCCTTTTCCAATCACCAGGTGCTCTAGCTTCAATTTGCCAAAAGCTTTCTTCAACATACGGCCCTATTAACAGGATGCAGTAATTAAAATGAAAACTACTGCAAATATCCAATAGGCTCATAATTAGGACCCCTTTTATTATGTTGATGCTCATTGTGAGCCCATATCCCAGTGGAAGTTTTAAGCTACACAAGTTGGCTGTTTCCCCAGGCATATTAGAACAATCAATGGAAATACCATTTTTTCATGGGCTGTTATTTTGATTCAACTAGATATGGAATCAAAGGACATAAATGAACCAAGAAGAATGATAATAAACTTTATCGTCCAACATATACCTCTACAGAAAGAGATGTTGCAAGCCTGTAAACATGAACAGGCCGAGTTTGCCCTATCCTGTGGCATCTATCCATTGCCTGCAAGTCCATTTGAGGGTTCTGGATTTCACACGGCAAGTGACACATCAGGAATATATTCTGAAAAAATGCCTTAAAGAGTGAGAAAGAAAATATTCCATTTACCCAATCACTGTCGTAAAGTATACAGGTATCCGCTGCTGTGAGATTGATACCAAGCCCACCAGCCCGAGTGCTGAGCAAAAATATTCTAACATTGCTATTCGTATCATTGAATTCCTCAATCTGGTTATAAATGAAAACAAAATTGTTACAGTATGCCAGTCTTCTGAGGTATTTCACATGTGATCAAGAAGAGAGAAGACAATTTACAAGTGAAGACTAAGAACAGGCAGGTACAAATTGTTAAAATTGAGTTACAGTTTGCACTTCATAGTCACCAGCATGACTCATATGGTACTCATACTAGGAAAGACTATCATTAAGAATTTGTAGCCAAATATGGGGGAAAAAAGAAAGGAAAGAAGCATGTTGCCACAGTGAAATATATGATACGCATTATAATGTGCTTCCTAATAATAAAATCAAATCCATACAGGTGTATTGACAGTTCTGTCTCTCCTTGCAAAATTTACCTACCTGTCGTTTTCTTTCATCCAACTTCACACCACCATCAATCCTACAGACATCATGCCCTTTCTCACTTAAGTAGTAATCAATAATGTTCAGAACCTTAGTCATCTGTGAAAAAATCAAAACCTGAAAACAAACAAGTTTGCAGGATGAACTGACTGATCAAGTATATTTTGTACTACAGAACAAAAGCTCATAATCCATACTTTGTGCTTCCGAGCAAGTAATAGCTCCAACAGTCTATCAAGTAAGCGAAATTTGCCACACTGTTCCAGTAACTGCTCAACAGGTGGATATTGGACTGTACAGCAACACCAGCAAGGGAAAGAAGAGCTTTAGGTGAATGTATGCTTAAAAGCATCAAATACAAAGTAGAAATAAACTAGAGGATGTAAGCAGCACACATGAGCCATTAAAAGCAGACTCTAGAAGGTCAGGATGATTGCAATTCTTCCGGAGCTGCATCACTACATTATTCAGACTTTTTGTCATAGCTCTCATGCCACTCCAACACCCTGTAATGCAAACCAGTGATCAGCATAGAGATAACAGCATGATTGCATCGTAAACAAGAAAAATTTTGACAGTTCTTCCCAAAGAAGCTTTTCATTGTCTTATCAAGTGGTAATTATCATAGAAAAAAAAATCAGTGTTCTGGTTAATGCTGCCCAGGTCACCAGGTAATTCTCTCACCTTGATCAAGTAAATACTTTCCCAGCGTCTTATTGATCAAATGATCCTGGAAATGCTTTTGGTGGTCAGTCATGTTTGCATATAAAATTATCTCCTTCTTGCGAGGAAGCATTTGCTCTACATCTTCTTTCAATCTTCGTAGAAGGAAGGGGCGTAATATTAAATGCAGTTTTGATATCACCTAAAAAAAAATTGCATTTTTTACTGAACAACCACTGATTAAAGGAGTGAATTTATCAAAGTACAACAGTGCAGACCTGAACCCTTCTTTTTTCTTCCACTTCTTCCTCCTGGTTGTCAGAGGAGCATTTTCCTGACAGATCAAACCTAAAGGCCATAGTTCCATAGAACAGACCAAGAAAAAAATGAGAGGCAACAAAATTCATCCACCAAGGAAATGAATCAAGTACAAGAAAAAAACTATGAATCACATTCATCATATCAATTCTAGTTAGAACTTAGAAGCTTTTTTCCTTTTTCTTTCAATATACAGGAATCACAAAGGATTTTCTAGTGCAGCATGTTAAAGCTGGTTCAATGTGGCATGAAGCCAAATCACCAAAAATCAAAAGCTTCAAGGTTAAAGAAGCAGATAGTGATTTTTCTAACTCAAATTCGTTGAAGACTGTCATTTTCAAACTCTTCCATTAGTGCCATAAACAATGTAATAATGAATCAGAGCTGTGGCAGTGGAAATATTCCCAAGATAACATGTGTTGAAAAATGGCACAAGAATTCAATAAGCGAAGAACATTACCAAGATTCAAACTCTTCATGGGATGAGAAGATGTCAGGTAAGATGAAGTTCAAAAGTGACCAAAGTTCGGCCAAGTTATTTTGCAATGGCGTTCCAGTAAGTAGAAGTTTATTTTCAATGGGTAAGCGCTTCAGTTCTCTCAGTAACTTGCAATGTGTATTTTTCAGTCGATGACCCTAAAGAGTCAAAGGCTTTGTTAAGACATTATAAGCACCGAAAGGTTCAAGGGACCTTTGAGACTAGAAAATGAATGCAAAACAACATATTTAGGACTTGGCCTGATCACTACCTCATCAACAACAAGATATTTCCATTTGTAATTTGCCAAAACCCTTGAATCATTCATTGCGATCTCATAAGAAGTTATTACAAACGGAAAATTTGGACCAACTTCTCTGGGCATGGACTTTTCCCTAATCTCTTGCCTTTCCTTTCTTGTTCCATGGTATATAACAACATTCATTGAGGGTACAAACCTGAAACAATGCTTACTAGGATTAGTGGGTGAAGGATCTGCTAATCAATAGGAACAGAAGTGGAAGATAACTTTACCTCTTGACCTCGTTCACCCAGTTTGAAAGTGTTGAGAGAGGAGCCACAATCAAATAAGGCCCATCCAAACCCTTACCTTTCAAATGGGCAAGAAAACCTATAGTCTGAACTGTCTTGCCAAGCCCCATTTGGTCAGCCAGGATACCATTAAGTCCATTTTGCCACAATGAAATCAGCCATTTCACACCTTTGATTTGATAAGGCTTGAGTTTTCCACCAGTCAACAATGGTATTAGCTCAGCCTGCTCTTTCTCTGCTTTTTCCTCCTCAGTGAGGTGTGCATCTTCAGCAGTAGCACCTTCCTGGATTCTTGTTAACATGGCTGCTACAGCTGTTTTTGCTTTTCTCTGGAATCATCAGAACATAGACAAGGATTAGGGCGGGGCAGAGCAGTCTTGAAACTGAAAAATGAAGAAAAATCTCTGCACCGAAATCTACATTTATAGAAAACAATAAAAGACACTAAAGGCGCATTGGACAAGGTTGGTTAGCTTGCAAACATGCAATGACAATTTTCTAGAATGATAACCATGGAATGATGACTATGGCGATGGAATATGAAAGGTTATCGGGGCTTATAAAAGTTAACATATTTCAAGAATTCCATTTGTCAAATTTCACATACCAAACTCCAATTCTTATGCAAGTAGAAAACATTTTGTAAACTACAAGTAGTTAAGGCAAAACAGTAGTGCATTGCTTGGAATCTAGATATAGCTACAGCCCTGTTATGGTCATCCATCAATACAGTAGTAGTCTGGATGTATCATGCATTTAGTTTGCAAAGGCTGCATCATAGGAATTTCCTAAGGTATTCGAACAAAGGATAGCCAGCATTTTGCCTGACAATAATCAGATTATCAGAATACATTCATAGTGAGCAAGTGCACCATAATTTCATAAAACAATCCAAAGATATTATTCATAAATAAGCATTTGAACCAAGATCTCCTGAAACAAAAAATACAGTAGCAAAGAAACTTTCTCTGTGTCATGTGCCTCAAGCCAGACAAATCAAGTAGGCATGCTGACAGGAGAGCATGAGATAAACTACACCCTGAATCTTTTTCCTGTTGGATCTACATCGTTTGTACAATAAAAAAGATAGCTGGATTGAACATACTAGAGGAAAAAAGATATACCGGGTCAGGTGTACACATGGAAACATGAAAGATAATCTAAAGAAAATCAAAATAACCACTTACATTGTTGTACTGTGCTTTTGCCTTCCTCTTTTTGCCACGGCCTTTCTTCTCCTTTTCAGTTTCTTCCTTTTGGTTTTCCATTCCATTCTAGGCAAGTGAAAATTAACCAATCATCGAGAGAGAAGAAAAATAAAATAAAACAATTATTGAACCAGGGAGGTTTGGGAGGGAGATTACAAATGTGATGTCCTCCATCTTTTCCATCAGAAACTCCGAGTACAGCTGAGTCTGGCTCAGTAGCTCATCCAATTTACTGAAATGGGAATTGTTCATTAGGAATGCCGCAGTGTCATTCCTGTCCCTTTCAGAGTCTTCCTTCTCTCGGGCCAATTGTAAGTTTTTCTCCTCCTCAGCCATGGCTTTTGATATAAGGGAGGAATCTCCATTTTTTGCATCATCCAGTAGCTGGCCATTTTCATCAGCGAGGGTACCGGACTCTAGTTTCGCCTGCAACATTTCATTCTCCCTATCAAACACCATCCAAATAAGAGAAGATTCCAACTTGCTAATCTGGCACTTGTCGCACAAGCAGCAGAAGTCCAAGAGACAATCTTGGACGATCCACCATATCTAGGGCAGAAAATTAAATGAGAAGATAATGCGTAGAAGAGGAAATGAGCAAGAAGGCCGTTTTACACGCCAACATGCAGGAAGTCCCGTAGCTGCTAACCAGATGGCCCTGTCGTAAAGAAAATCCAAGTCCAAAGCTATGAATATGTGTTTGCAATGCACACGCTGTAGATGAAGGGAAGCAGCGAAGAGTCCACGCCCATTATACACAAAGCAGCTTAAAATCACAGTAAGGAGAAAAGAAACCCCAAAACCCTCGAAATGGAGATTATACCAAAAAAAACATTAAAAAAGTGAAATGAGGAAATAGAAGGGAGCTGTTCACGACATCTTCTGTCCGGAAAAAAAAGGGGGTGGGTGATGGGGGGAATGAAAAGGAACCTCATCTTCAAGCACTGAAGTGGGGGAGTCTGCTGCTGTTGCGGCAGATGCCATCGGTTCTGCTGCCTCGTTCTTCATCTCATTCTTCAAACTCATGGATGGAAATCAAAGAAAAACCTTGATATTCAAAAAACAGAAAAAAGAAGAAGAAGAAGAAGAAATCAATCAAATGGGATTTAAAACATAGGGATGGAAAAGCAAATCAAATATTTGGGGGGTAGGGAGGGAGAGCGGGGGTTCTCGTCTCTTACCAGAGGAAGGGAAGGGAATAGCTATTGCTATTGCTGCAGCTGCAGCTGCTGCTGCTGTATCCTTTAGGTAAAAGAAGAAGAGAAAGTGGAATTTGGGGGGATGTTTAGATGGATGTTTACGCGACAGACTAGGCTTTGGGCGGGAAAATGCACATTCGTGCGGCTTGGCATGTGAGAAATGTCCGTGAGGGGTCGACAGACCGACCAACCTCCCTCCGCTGAGAGATGGACGCTCCTCGGTACATCTATCCCAGGAATGAACAGAAAAAAAAAAAAAAAAAAAAAACAATAGTAGACATAACTAAATTTCAACTACTGCTTAATTGTACTGTATGTTTGTTCATCTGGGTATTTGATTCTCAAAAACTCGCGGCAAAGTTTAATGTATACATCCAAGTGCAATTTCTAAAAAACTATATAAAGATATTTTTGAGAATGGAGAAAATATAATGCAAGAAAGGGGTGTGAGACCGTGAAGGAAAAGCACACGAAATAATGTGACAGGCGACAACAATTAAAAATAGAGATATTAATGGTCGAAGATATTACATCATCATAAAATTGATATAAAAAAGATGAAAAACTTTTTTAACGTTTTTATCCATTATCAAAGAAGACTTATGTAACATAGAGAATAAAAACAATTATGATCTATGCAGCTCTCACCAAATTTGCTCTTGAAAGAATCTTAAAATTCTATATGGCAAAGAAATGTCAACGGGCACTAGGGTGTTCCAACATAGCTACTCTGACACTCTAAGTTAATAATAGAATCTTAGAAGAAGAATATAAATAATAAAGAGAGTTTATATTGCATACTTCATTTTTTATATTTGGGCTCGGGTTGGTGTGGAAGAGATATGGCATTGTACACTAGTACACTAGGACTACGAGGAGGTTCCATTATTAAAGAATATTCTTGAGGATTATGTATACTTTAGTCGCATTAGGAGTCATTCTTGAAGCAATCTCAGTTCTAAGTGGAGCCCAACATTATCATGCAAAACTATGTTAGGGTTGGAATAGGTTTTCTATTGGAGTTAAAGTAACTAATTTGTTAACTATAAGGTGTTAGGAAGCTCCCTCAAACAGAGATGTGGTGAAACCCGTCTCTCTAATCATGGTCCTCTGTATTGCTTTTGTGAGGTTCAACTTTTTGTACCATGATCCTTGTGATACATCAAATTGCAGGTATGATTTAATGCCAATTTATGTTTCAGCATTAATGGCAAGCTATTTTTAGCTTTCATCGAGTTCGACACTCACAAAAGTTTTTCCGATGCATAATAACCTACCACATGGTCAATATATGAAGTTGCCCATTGCCATTTATGATCATTTGAAGTTTATTTTAGAAATAGATCCATGGAGCTCCAACTCAGGGAGTTACGTGGCTTCAAGAATAAATAGATTTTATCAAAGAGTTGCATTCCTCGAAGCACGGTATAAATCCGCATGCACATTATTTTTGGTGGTTCATGGACACCTCACTAAACGCACCATCGGGCATGTGAAGGTACTAGATCATTTAAAGGCCCTGGGGTGGAGGATGAATTGGTGGATACTCAACATCAAATTATTGAGCTCAGAGCAATCATTGATGCCCTGACTTAAACTTATGTCTATGCTTCATACTCGTTCCTCTCACTGTTGCCTTTGTCCCAAGGGCAGTTTTATAATCTTGTTAGTCAAAGTCTGTTTTGGCGTACTTTCTACTTGTACTGAATTTGGATCATCCGCCTATTTATGAAGTAACTTATCACTGTATAATATATTTCAAATGATATTTCTATTTGCTTTGGCACTTTTCTAAAGTATCCATCCAACACCCTTTGTTTGGGTGACACTTCTGCTCAAATGATGCTTCCAAACGCTTAATGGCGCTCCCGACAAGCCAACGCTTTCACCATTATTCCATACTACTTAACATGCTTGGTTGCCGGGTACTTCCCCAATGTACCTAGTGTTTTAAAAATAAAGTTAGCGCTTTCGATATGTTTTTTACTTGCACCATAGTCTATCATTTTATATATAAAGAACAACATTTTCGTTTTTTTTTCCTTTTCCTACTTCCGACCACGAGCTTCTTGCTCTTTACAAATTTCCGTTGAATTAAATTTTTTGAATTTTGAAAACAGAAGCTCTCATTGTTAGCTTTTCGTTACAAACGCAATGTCTTCGTACATTCCCACAACAATATTTGCTATGTGTACGAGGTTCTAATATAATGTAATAAAATAGCTATTAGTTTTCTATTTTGATATCTTACCTTTTGCAAAGCTAGAGGTGATTTTCTCATGGAATGCCTATATAAGTTGGTGATTTCACCATTTTCTCTTTCTATTTTTTGCCTTTTGGTGCCTTTAGCTTTCCTTAAACGCTTTTTTCTCCACCAAAGCATTTCTAGTTTCTTTAAGCTTTAACAATGGCTGTCAATAAGACTTTTGATCATGTCTTTAGCATGGACAAGGAGTTTCATACTTATTACTTACTTAGAGGTATGTCTTAGGTCTTGTCTTCTTCTTCATCAGCCTTTTATCGTTTGCCGATATACTTTGTTGTCATTTCTTTGAGCTCCCTTGGAACAGATTTCTATCTTTTTTCATTATAACTTCATAGCCCAATTCCTTAGTACATATAATCTCTCACTTAACTAACTTGCTTATAATAATTAGCAATATGTCTTGTCCATTTGTCATTGGATACAAAACCTTAACCGTATGCTTATTTTTCTTATTAACATATTTTCTTTGATTTTTTCTTATTAAAGCTCCTAATTTTGTTAGTTATTTTTACTCAACTCCCCTTATTTCTACTTGACTCCCCAAGCTCTCCGACAAAATTTTTTTACCTTAATCTCTGACGAAGATGATAACTGAAAACATCATTAAATATGGGTTAATAGGGCTCATGGCCAATAACCATTTTCAGTATAGCTTAGCAATTCTTAGGTATAGTTTGATGTCAATGGAGAAAATTCAAGTGGACTGTCTTTCCTCAAAAAATTTTTGCTGAGAGGTCATTTTCCTTACTACTTCCCTAGTTAGGAGGTTCCAAATCCTGACCCTTTGCATCCTTTTTTCGTGTAGTTCTCTAAGAGGGCCTCCATAATAGAGTAGGAAGCCTTTGTTCTCATCCCACTTGGATAGGGATTTACTTCCTTAGATCCCAGTTGGGGTAAGGCTTCTACCTTTAAAGTCTCTATTGATACCATTCATCGGCCTCTTGCTTTTGTAGGAGCTTCTGATGACTAAATTATAGGGTGGCAGTTTTTGTTTGTCGCTCCTATGATACCATCTTCTCTATTGTTCACACGGATAGTACCAATGTTTTATGCTCTCACCCAAATTGCTATTTAAGAATCTTAGATGAAGATCCAATAAGAAAAAAGAAATGTTAAAGGGTGCTGGGGTTGGTTCTGGTGTGAAAACTCTGATACATAAGTTAGTAATAAGACCTTAGAAGAGGAGTATAATCCCCCCTCTCGTCCTTTTTTATTTATAACTAGCTTAAATTGGTGTGCAAGAAATACAATGTTGTATGCCAGACCAATAAGGTTTCCTCATTAAAGATGTATTCTTGAAGATTATGCATCATTTAGTCCTATTTGAAGTACTTCTTGAAGCATTGCCGGTTATAATCGAAAGCCATCAGTTGTAATGCTTATCTCACATTTTGATTCCTCAACATGAATAAGAATAGGAAAAATATTTTGTAGAAAAATAATTAATGATTGAAAAGGGTAAAAGGTAGATTACGTATCCTTTCATTTCTTCTCCTTTCTTGCCATCCACACACCTTTTCAAAGGACAGCTTTAGCTTAATGGGCGTTAGAAAATCGACAAATTTATCAGAGCCCATTTAGCGAGGAGGAATAAGGAATGCAAAGGGTAATGTCAGTTTCTCCAATACATCAATAACAATGTCGTAGTCGACGCTACTCTTTGCTGTCAACCTTAGCCAATCGGTATTAATTCTTTATCTATTGAGGAGAAAGTTAAATTTTCAATCATAGTTTGTAATATCTTTATCATCGTTGCATTATTTCATTTTTATTCTTTCATATGCATACATTATTTCCAAACTACTGATATGGTCCATTTAATTTGAACAGACTCGGAGAGGAATACCAGCAAATCTACTGCATGGGCTGAAGAAGAGAGGTGGCCATCACCTGAAGCAACTCACATGGTCTGAGGACAGTGGATTGCCAAACTCAGAGGATGAGATGAACAGAAGCGGTTGCTGCTGGACAGCCTTTATCATACTATATCATATTAGCCATGCCTCTCGCCTTCAACCGACGGAAAAGGTATCGTTCCCCATTTAATTCCATTTGTTTATAGAATTAAAGTTGCCAACTCAAAATGCAACGATGGACGTAATTAATTTTCAACTCACCTGCATGGTCTATGGATATTGTAAAATACAATACGTTATGTCAATGCATATGGCAAATACATGCCCAATGAAAAAATTGCAGGATTCAGGATTTGGATATATTTTTTTTTTTTTTTGGTTTAGTCTGGTTGCTCATAATGGGCTTACCAGACTGTTTTAATTCCTTATTAAGTTTGCTACCTTCTCATCTTCTTATTTATTTTTTTCATTCTTACATGTGATTGTTATAATCAGCTCTTGTCCTCTTTGATCAACCAGGAATTTTAAATTTTTCTCCGAGTATGTCTTCCATGACTGAATGATTAGCGTCTGGTCTTTAAGTGACGATCATGTAAACCCCTAATTAATTACTGAGAATAAAAGTAGGGTCTGGATATTTCATTCTTGAATTTTGAAACATCCATTTCCTTTTATTTTAAATTCCATGTTATCAAAGAAAAATCGATAGCATTAATTATTTATGTAAGCCACGCAAACCGAAGAAAAAAGTACTAACAACTAATTATTCATCTTCCAATGAAGTAGCCCACATGAGTATTATATATATATATATATATGTGTGTGTGTGTGTGTGTGTATGCATGCTCACTGGCACAGTGGATTCTCCACATGCCTCAAGAATCAGCTACCATCCATTCTCGATCGGATCAATCTAGAATGATTGAAATCATGACATCTTTGGGGCATCAACCAGACCATATCCGTGGCCTGGATTCACCCTTACTAATTAAGCGATGACCGTGCACGCTCTCTGTCATATAAAAAGCTACAGCTTCCAAGAGACAAAAAACTAAGCAGGATATATATATATATATATATATATATATATATATATATATTTGGTCATTTATCTTGTGAGAAACAGAAACCTTGCTCCACGCTCTAATCATTGAACTAGTTCAACTTCCTGGTGGTTTTTATTCAGAAACCATAGTTACTATTATTCTTTACAAAAACAAAAGAACGTCTATATAGGTGGGCAAGGAAGCCCTTCCCGTAAATCCCAATTGCCGTTGCTACAGTAACTTAAACTTCTAATTAAAAGGACACTTGGCCATTGGCTTTAAAATAAGTGGAGAAATACCCAACTGGGAATTTACGGAATTGGAGTGGGCAACTTTTCCCATACTGGAAAATTGTGAAATGGTGAACCAAAACATCTACCACCAATTGCACCCTAACAAAGGCTTTCAAATCCCATGTGCTCATGGCGCTCCAGCTTCTTAACCATGTCGGATATGCCCACGCTACCTGACGTAGAGAAGACACGAGGATTGAGTAAAATGCTAGAGAAAAGACATATCAATTGAACTTTCATTTTGGGGATTTGCAATGACTCACCTAAACTAATTGCACTTATGAAGATGGTCAAAGCCAGGATGAAGATGATTAATGAAGCCCTGCCAAAAAGTGCGACCAACTTTCTCACAACATGCTGACCGATGACAGCAGCAATGGTGGCGATTAACATAAAATAAGCAGCTGTGTAGACAGTTTGTTATGTTAGGACTTTATTTCAAGAAGTCGGAATAGTTTTCTGGGCCGCTTTGTAGACAATTAGGTACTCCCGCAACTTACCATAGCCGATTGGAAAACGGTTTAGAAGGTAGTTTTGCGCAACTGACATTGATGCTGAGAATGTCATGACAAATGTTGATGTTGCACTTGCAACCTGTAGAAATGAAGTGGATCATAAGGAAGTGCCATTTCTTCGAAGTTTCGAAAAATACCATAATAAAAGAAAGCAAGTCATGTGTTTTTTAGATCTGGAAAGGTGCTTTTGTGCCCTATTTTATTGTTCATGTCATGTCTTCAAGATTTCCATTTACTTCATTTCAATTTTCCCTATTCTAGTGTAAGCTAATCATTTCTGGAATCTCCTAAATGTTGTTCTCTCCAATCCATACTGCATCAACAAATGTCAAGAGTTTTCTTTGTTAATGGACAGCAATGATTAATGAGAGAATACATCTCGAAACATGAGAGGCGTAACACTTCAAAAATAAGCTTTATCCTCAGATCAGTCAAATCCTATATCAATGTGGAGTCGTATTGGACAAATAGTTTCCAAATAAGATTTATCCTCAGATCAGTCAAATCCTATATCAATATGGAGTCATATTGGGTAAATAGTTTCCTGATTGGTACAGATATATTAATGATCCTCATAGCTTAAGATGGTCAATCTTCTACAGCTATAGCAAGTAACTTCACAAAGTTGGCTGGCACGGGTGCTGGAGCCAAATCTTGGTGTCCTACTCCGAACATAGTGAGAACAAGCTTGACATTTCTAACCCAAATCATGATGGTTAATTTTAATGATATAATGATTCTAATGTTTGAAGAGCTTAATTGGTAGAGATTGCATCACGATCCTCTCTCTCTCTCTAATGTCTGCCTTTCTCAAGACCTCCATGCCAAGGTGAAGAGTATCATGCATAACCAATTGCTTCTCTTTTCTAAAAAAATTAAAATAACTTGTTGATCTTTGGTAAGTCAGAGACGTGGACATTCGAAACCAATGGCACTCATCATTGAGATTGTTAACATTAAATCTTTTCTCACATCGATGTTCAGATGGCTTTCAAACTATCTACTAAATCCCTGTTTCAGAGTGCCGGATTTTGTCTTAAACTTCAGTAAAGCTGATAGGGTGGGGTTTGTTGGGCGGTGGTTCCTCCCAAGTGGAGGCCAGCCCACATGCATGTGTGGAACTCATGCGCACCATGCCTTTTCCATGCGCATAATCAAAGACCAAAAATAGAAGCCTATTGAACGTGATTTCAATGGGTGTGTGCGGCAGCTTTGGCATCGTTTTTGGCTTCCAATTTTCTTCTTCTCCAAGCAACTTCTCCAAGCAATATCTAGCAAGTTGTTGTTAGAGAAAGATGTGATTCACCACTATCATTCAAGCCATCAAGCATGGGATTTAAGAAAGAAGTTCTCAACCTTTTATGAGTCAATTTTCTAATTTTGCTTGGTGAGATACATCCTTATTATTTTCTTGTTGAGTTTGTTGAAATACATCTTCATGGTGATGATGAAAACATATTTAGGGATCTAATTATTGTATAGTAAAAGTTTTTAATTGAACTAGGTTCCATAGTTTTTCTCTTCACATTGATGGGTTTTCTACATAAAATTCTAATGTGTTCGTAGGTTTGATTTCTTTGGGTGTTTGACTTTCATGGGAAAGTTTGCATCAAGTTTTAACAAAGTTCTGATGGGGTGATAGATATGCTTAAGCTTACTTGAAATGGATGCAAACCTGTGGAGGAACTCCCAGTTCAAGAAACAGGGGACCCAAGATGAAACCTCCGCCAAGTCCAAGAAGACCACCAACTAAACCCGCCAATATTCCACAGCAACAGTATAGAAAAAGTTGATGCACTTTCCAGTTCATGCGTTGTCTTCCCCTAGATGCAATCACTCTTCTTCCCGTGTATAAGCAGACAGCTTCATAGAGGGTTGCAGAAACAGCAATTGGTACCTGAGAGTGAGATTAATAGTGAGACCCATCCATCCTGCATGATTACTGATTAATTATGAAAAAAAATAATCATCAAATGAAAATTTCAGAGGATCATATGATGCCTAAAACGGGATCTAAGGATAGTGGACGACTATACAGCTTATTGACACAGACCAGGATTCTCCGCATGCTTGTCAAGTCAGCTGGAGCTCTCATCAAAGAATGCGGGCCTATGTGGAGCATGGAAAGAAAAGAGAAATTCAAGCAAAAGACCACAGAAAATTGGAGTCCTCTGAAGCAAATTCTCGTAATGGAGTATCTGATGAAGATTTACTAGGGAAATTCTCTGTAAGCTTTAGCACCCATATACTAAAAACATTGCTTCTTTCTTTTCTGCGTCTTGGATATCCTTGGGAAAAGAGGGGAAGTATAAGACTATCTAATTGTGAATTGACATGCTAAATGGTGGGATAAAGTTGCATGATATGGATTGAAATTTTAAAGAGATCATGTTTGATGGCAAGAGAAAGCTTTTTTAATGGTTGGAAGATAAAAATTCTGTTCGATTCTTTGATTTGCCGCACGGAGGATTTGCCCGCGTATCTTTCATATGGGAAGTAGATAATAAGCACGTGCCTAATTAGAGTATTCTAGAAATAACCATCCTATGAAATATGCCTCCTGATTAAATTGCCTGTTGAGAAGATGTGAATGTAATTGTGTTTTTGGGAATTCACCTGCAGCGAGTTCAAAACCCAATAATCGGTAGAGCAGTTTGGCGCGTAAGTCTGCACTCATATGAAAAGAGGGGCGTTGTTAGTTTTTGGGAGATAAGAGAAGTCCCATCTGAACGATGAAGTGCCCACCTTTACTATCTGCAGAACAAGGAAGGCTACCCACACAAACAAAAGCAGCGCAAGCTCTCTCCAGTAAACAATGTCCAAGACGGATATCTGAGCAAAGCCAAGAAGACATCGAGGCTTTGGAAGTGAGGATGTAGACAACAAGGATGGAGATGCTTGTCAGCAGAAATAAAGAGAAGGTTTGAAATAATACCTCGAAATCTGGTGGGAACTTTGGGTCCCTATCAGCGGTTGGACAGTTAGGGAATGGTTGGTACTCCATTTCTGGACCATCTGAAATCCATCCAAAGCAATTGAAACTGATTCAGGTCTCATTCCATGAAATATTTCATGAGAAGTATCCAGAGTTGTGTATTTGCTTCTCTTAGACTTCCAAGAAGAGCACAGCTATTGGCCGTCTAGTCCATGCCATGGAATACATACTTCACAGCTAGGAGTTAACTGAAACGAGTTCTGACCCTTTCTCAGCAGATGCCTGAAGTTAAAACGAACATCCTACGAGACAAGTTTTTTCCTGTGGATAGATGATAACATCTCCGGCGTGCATAATTAACCTTTGGACCTGCTCAAGACGGTGGCTTCTACTAGACTATATTATCATCATTATCATAAACTGATTTCCACCTAAGCGGAGCACAACAAGACAAGTAATATACAGGACTCAGACATGGACTTAACAAAATCCGAGGATAATACAAGAATTAAATAGGCTTAGTTTTAACTGATACCATGTTAAATAGGATTTGTTTTACCCCAAAATCACTAACTAATTTGAGAATATTTTTCCACACATAACTCGGATACACTTCAAATCCGAGGATAATACAAGAATTAAATAGGCTTAGTTATAACTGATACCATGTTAAATAGGATTTGTTTTACCCCAAAATCACTAACTAATTTGAGAATATTTTTCCACACATAA